>OY759168.1:65033057-65258057 GCA_963662145.1 Sturmia bella
GTAATTAATGACTTCAAATATAAAGCTCAATAATTCAATAAAAACAGAATTTATGTTAAGATTTTATGACAATGAAAGGAAAACTTCGTTACTCCAGAAAAAAACTAAATTTTACACAAATTAAGGGTTGATTATCTTATTAACACTGATACAAATACACACAGCCACACACATCCCGATAAGTATCATTGACGAAAAGTAAAATATCGATTCCTATTTTCTTACAACACAAACCATAAATGAGCTCTATTTCGTCAATTTTTTTCGTTTTCTTCAAAACGGAGAAGACAAGATGAAGTAGAAAAAACAAACCATTGAAATATATACAAAAATCAACGACATTGACAACAAAATCAATTTACTTGCTTACGTGAACCTTGTAAGTAAACACAATTTGAAATTTTATTTAAACGTTACATGAACTAGAAAAAGTACAGATTTTTTTTAAATCCGAAAAATAAAAAAAAAGATGAAAATCAAATAACAACGTTAACTTAGATTGACTTTAAAATCAATGATAGATAGAAGCAGCAAAGTAAGGAAATTGTATACTTCGAGTACACAATAAATACCTCACTTTCATTCTATCGCACACACCCAAACACATCTCCTTAAATGTACTTTTGTACATATTTGCTATAAATGTAAAGCCATATCTATTGAATGCCAAAAACATCAAGATCTCAATTTCGAACAGCCATATACACACATTCAAACAAGGCATATGTGTATGTGCACACATACATATATACATATGGCAGGTTTTTTGTACAAGTACGAGCTTAAGTAATGCATAAATTATATTTACAATTTAGGCAAACGATGTTGAAAAGTTTTCCTTTGCTTTTGCTTGATAACAAAACGTAAGGAAGGAGAAAAATATAAAAGCTTTATTTTTTTACATCAACAGAGGCTACTCACTCAGTGTACCCCTTTTAAAACAGCAGAGAAGGGTTATTTAGTTTGAGTAATCTATAGTTTGTGCTAGGTATGACTTTAATATGGTGCATTGGGAAGACATGATATAGAAGTGAAAAGAATACGTTATATGAAAGTACATATATTTTGGGGACAGAGAGAGAGAGAGAGAGAGAGAGACAGAGGGAGAGAGAGAGATAAACGTGTTAAAAGTGGGCTTATGTTTTCATTGCTTTAGTCCTCTGTATTTCAAATTTCAAAGTGTCAAAAACAGATTTTTCACTGTAAGATTTACATAAGTCATAGTATATTTTTAAAAGCAATTTGTTTTCTGAGGTACTATGTGCGTATTACAAAATATTAGTATGTATTTGAAACGACTTCTAAAGAAATTTGTATGGAAAATCGGAATAAAATACATTTCGAAGACAACAGCATATTGCTCATTATTCCGAAGTCAGCTGATAAGGCTGTCTTAGCTCCTGAGCAGTACCTGAGTTCGTATAAAACACCATGGGCTCAAATTACTATTGAGTAAAAATAATGTCAAACACAAAAAAAGCAAGAAACACAGAATACATGACGGAATTCATCCGTATCAACGCCGTAATTCGGCCCCAGTATTTGAACTCTTGTTCGCCCGCCGTTGTAATTTATATTTCATGTTGCCTTTGGATATGGTTGACTGTAACATTTGGTCGGGAGTCGTAGTGTAGAGCTCTTGTAGTGGTTTAGCATTATCTCCTTCCAAAAGTATCATACACTCTTACTTAACCTGACTGCCGCAACATACTTCCCGATAGACGCCTATGGAGGTCAATTTTGAGTTGTTTTCTTCACGGCATTTGGCTTTCATTTGAACTGAGCAATAATTGTATATAAAGGGTTTGAATAAAAACGGTTTGTGCGTGAAAATGAGTGGTTGAAAAAATTTTGCCCGTGAGCGTTCATAACGTGAGTCCTGAAAATAATTGACGCATGTGAAATCATAGTCCAATTTTTCCCTATCCTACCACGGACATTTCACGTATATATATATATACTCCTATTGACCCTTTCAACCTGGCCGTTGGCTTATGGTGAATAATTCGCGATCTTTATGTATTGAATGTTGTACTGCTGCAGAAACATTTCAAAACCACCCCATGTAAACCCACTTCCTCTGTCCAATATTATACACCTTGGCCAGCTGTACGATCAAAAATAGTCCCTAAGAGCACAGATAAGTTCCCCTGTGTTAGCCGTTCTAGTCGGGTACAACCTTATAAATTTAGCGGAGGCGTCTATCACAACCAATAAGTATTTCCTCGACCTGCTGTTATCCACTGGCCCAAAATAGTCTATATGTACAATAGCGAATGGAAGGTCATGGAATGGAATGTTTATACTGTAAAGAAAATCCTCCTCGCGCCCGCTATTTGCCGAATAAGCAATGCACCTGAAACAGTTCCAGATGTGGTTTCTAGCCCTTTCCCACATTCTAGAAAACCAGGACGTCTTTCCTATAAGATCGATCTTTTTGTCCACGCCGATATGTCCCATTTCATCATGGTATTTAAACATGACATGCTCCTCCATATCACACACAAAAAAGCACAGTATCTCCTCTTTTTCTACATATTACCTCAGTTCTCATTTCATAAAGTTTATCTCCCCTATTTTCTAACGACTTTTTCAGCTCTACCAACACCCTATCCATCCCTTGACATATCACCAAATTCTCTTTAAAGGTATTCTTTTCTAGGACCAAAGTGTTATTACGGCTCAATGCATCGACATGTTGCATCTTCGTACCAGCTCGATGTTCTAAGGTGTAATTTTGCAGCTCTAATGCCCACCTCGCTATTCTCTGGTTCAACTCCTTCTTGTTCAAAGTCAAAGTCAATGAGTTGCAATCCGTAATTATTTTAAATGGTTTTCCCTGAAGATATACCCTAAAACGCTTTAGTGCACTGACGATGGCCAAGGTTTCCAGCTCAAAGATGTGATATTTGGATTCAGCTTCTGTCGTTCTTTTGGAAAAATAAAATACAGATTGCATCTTACCGTCCTGCTTCCTCTGCATAAGAGTAGCCCCTAACCCAACAGAACTTGCGTCGTAATGAAGCATGGTCATATCCCTAGGATCAAACAACGCTAAAATTGGGGCCTCCATTAATTTTCGTTTCAGCATTTCAAAACACGCCATTTTCTTGTATGCACGCCAGCATTTCATGCTGAACACATGAAACTCAAACTTTATTGTCTTCCTGGTCAGTTCATATTATGGTTTTGCCAATGTTGAACAATCCTTGATAAATCGGTGAAAATAGGAACAAAGACCCAATAAGCTTTGTACTGACTGTGGCTTATCAGGGACCGGAAAATTCTCAATAGCCTTTAAAACCTGTCATCCGCCCTTATTCCCTCACCGTTTATCGTATATCCGAGGTCGTTAAGGTAGATTGTCAACTTGTCGTCCCTTACCATGTCCAAGCAAATTCTATTAACAAAACGTTGAAAAGCAGATGTGGCATTCCGCAGGCCAAAGGACATCCTCAGGAATTTATATTGCCCCAACGGACTAACAAAAGATGCATACCTAAGCAATTTCTCATGAACATATACGTGGTAGAATCCATTCTTCAAATCAAGTTTAGTGAAAATCGTTTTTCCTGCTACCCTGTCAAGCAGGTCATCTATTAATGGGATTGGATAACTATCCTTTGCCGATACCTTAATTAATCTCCGATAGTCTATACACATTCTCAATTCTCCCGTCTTCTTTTTAACCAAGACTATTGGGGAGGTAAATTCTGATTCGCTTGCTCGTATGTATCCCTTGGTGACGTATTCGTCTAATAATTTCTGTAACTCTGTTTTTCGTAATAAGATAACCTTCTGGATAGGAATAGTTGAAAGGCTTCCGGTCGCCCAAAACTAGCCGTATTCCACTTTTAAGCATAGGCACACCTGGTCGCTACGGTTTTACATCAAATTCATCAAAAATTCCATAAAATCATTTTCTATCAGCATGAGCCACTCTATCACCAACATCACACAAATACTCCCTACTACGTTCAAAAGAATCCATCGCCATTATGGACTTCCCAAAATCAAACTGTATCTCAAAACCTTCACTACTACTCCTGAGTTCACAAGTTAACTTAAATCCAGAGGCATCCAAAAATTCGCTCCCTAATACTGCCTGAACCCCCATAGACTCATCTGGTACAAAATTTCGTTACAGATATCGTAGAGTTTTAAGATTCTTACTTCAACGGGAGTTACTTTTACTTTCTTATATGTAGAAAAAGTGTTTGTGGGTTGTATATATATATTGAATAGGAGAATACCATTCTCAACTTTATATTCTGTTCATGAAAGTCATATGTCTGAATATGTTGATATATTTGCTGCCAGCGACTTCAACTCGAATATTTTCAATTATTTGCGGATTCTGGATGATATGCTATCTTTGGTTCTCTTTCCAACTAATAGGATGAATTGGACATAGGGGCCATAAGATAAAAATTTTGATCTTATAATTGATTGCGGTATTTTGCGTAACTCTGTTCGGGACATTGATCCTTGAACGGTGACTTGACTAAAAAGCCTTCAATACTTTTGGTTAGTGAAAAAATTTAGATAGTCTAATCTATGAGGAACCTCGGTATAGTGTACAATAGTACCTTAACATGTACTTTATTCCTACCACCATTTGTTGGCAGGTCAATCATCTTTTATTGTAATGTTACCTTCCTCATCTAAATCTTTGACAATAGTTTTTATTTCGTTATATCTTCGGTAATATTTGTCGGCATCCAACCAGGTTCTCCATCTCTTAATTACAGATTGTGGTGAAAGTGGTACGTTCGCTAAGTTTTTCCTTAAATAAATATTTTTTCACCACTAAATATTCAACCATCTACAAAAAAAAAAAAAAAAAGATTTCACGCCTTTGCAGACAACATTTTAACATGAAAAATAGTTTATGCAATTTCTTTGTAAAAACAACTCAACGTTTTGTCAAAATTAGCTCCATTTTCTTGTATGCACATACTTAAGGTATATGATTTTGTAGTTGGTATTTTGATTAAAGGTCTCGTCACACTTAAGCAATAAGGACCTGAATTGCCTTTGCTGTATGGTATAGTATATGTATATTTGTATTCTTTTTTGAATCACTGCAGGTAATTTAATTGTTTTGTAAATAAAACATCCAATCCAATATCTGGAATTTATATACAGCATTTTTATCCTAAAATTTAAAAGTTTTATGCCACTTTCAAAAGCTGCTACTAATTTGTTTTTCTTTTTACAATTTGGAATTAAATATTAATACTCACGTGATTACATGGGTAAAATTGCAAAAATATGACTACTTATGACCAATATATGTATGTATGTATAAATATGCACTCACCATCAAAATAAGTAATTACAAATTACCACCAAATTGCTTCAAATTTTATAAAGCATAAACATATGTATATTTGAAAGCCAAAACAGAAAAATCCTGACAATAAAATTAAAAGATTAGATCATCAAATCGTTGTTATTCCTTTAGCTATGTCTATATATGTATGTATATTGCATTAAACTATTATATTTTTTATGTTATTCTGATGTCAACTTTTTATTCACTATTTATTAAGTTGTAAATAAATTTTATTTTATTTTCACACATTCTTATCCTTTCTACACAATCTGTCTCACTTTGAATTGACTGTTTGTACGTTAAGAGAACAACAACAGTAAATTTGTTTCTGCCTTGAAGAATGAAGACAGAAATCTGCATGTCTCTTTTAGTTTCTTACAATGCACATTATTTTTATGTTTTTGTAAGAGCTTCTTGAAATCCAACACATTGATATTTTTCAATTGGTTTCTTAAGTGTTTTGTCACTTAAAGCAATTGACATTTTCTGTTGATTTAATGAATTGATATAACAATTGTATGCTTAATATTCATTTAGGCTATCGAGTAGCGAGGATACGTACGTGCTCTGTGATTATGGTTCTTGAATATTGTAAAATCCCAGCAGTTCAAACGGCGAGTAGTAAATCTATCACTTCATCTTTCAGAATTAGATATTGTTGATTAGTGCAATTTTAAATATTAATAGCAATTACTTGAGAAGCTATACTATGGCGTTAATGTAAATTAATTAAATGTGTAATTCAACATGAAAATGTATCCTTAATGATTCCATTAGAAGTTTGTCTTGCTTGTTGAAAGACAAACTTGTCTGTCTAAAGAAGATTGCTTCGAAAAACTGTTAAACGTTAATATCTTCTCACATCTTTAGCTCACAACGCTAAAAAGAAATTGGAATTTCTAATAAAATCATTTTGTATAAATATTTTTAAATTAAGATTCATTTTAAATGAGTGTTTTGAATAAGCAACTGAACATTTTTTGCAATATGGTTAACATTTTTCAAACTACTTTATTTCTCGTTTAAGTATGTACGCCAGAGTGAGTCGACTTAGCAGTTAATATAGTGCTATGGAATTTTTGGTAGTTTTGAGCGTGAGAAAACAGTTTCACTACGACATGTAAAAACAACAATCTTTTAAACTTTTACTTTATTTTTTTGTTGTACGGGGTCAGTGTGTTCGAAAAAAGTAATGTGGAGAAAATACTATCTTGGATTGCTTAAGCACTTGACCACCTACGGGTAACCTGCGATTGATTAGCCTCCGATACGGGACATTTGGTCGACTCGAATCATACGTTTTCTCCTCTTTACGTCAACTTGCCCCAGGGTGCAGGTAGTCAAATACATGACAGACCCCAAATAAATTTGTTTGCCCAAACGGTTTTTGGAATTCAGAATCACAGACCCCGTACCAGGAGCGAATCCTGGGGGAAGGGATATTCGCTAATAACCTATTTACCAATAATAAAACTTCAAATTATGCCATACAAAATTTACAACCCCAAAGCTAGCTGGATCTGCGCCTGTCCCGTACCAGCCTCCATAGTGTGTACGATACAAAAAAAAAAAAGTAAAACTATAAAAAATTAATATCCGACGCCTCGAAAATTATTTTTTTTGATATGTCATAGTGGAATTTTTTTCTCATACCAAAGGCTATCGAAATGTAGACAAGTTCTTATCCATCCAAGTATACATGGCCTAATACACAACCATATATTTTTAGTTTACATTTTAAACTGTTTGAGCTACTCTTTAAAAAAATGTAAAACCTTCAATTAATAGTGTGGTTACATTCACCCTTATTCTGCGTTTCGATTACGTTCCCACACTCAGTTACGCTCGAATCGAAAGTAGGTAGTCTGCAAAAAAACTGAATGGAAAGAAAAAGAAGAAGAGTGGGGCGTGTTTAAACTAAGTTTTTTGTTGTGAAACTTGTGAAATAGAAACAACAAACAAATTTGTAAACATTTCAGCAAAAAGAAAAATTTAGTGCACAAAAAATTAATAATTAAAACTAAATATTGTGTGAATGATAATTAAATAAATTGTAAATGTTAATAAAGCATAAAAGCGAAAAAGTGACGAACATAAATACATACATAAGTGAGAATCCTTTAACTTCCTCCTTAGGACGCTTGTAATAACCACAAGCAATATCATCCTTTGCTTCCATTAAAGTTACAAGCTTTTCGTACTGCTGAGGAGTTGTTGCTTTCGACCTGTAATAAATTAAATAAAAGTTCAAACCTTTGGTTATATTAAAAACGCTTACAATCAATTTAATTTGTTTTTTTTACTTATATATATATTTAATTTTTTAATTTCACTTTAAATGCTTCAACAAATATCGAAAAAAATTCCGTTAGTGTATACATAACTTAGAAAAGCGTGGCTTCCATCGTAATGCGGAATACACACAATCGAAGAAACAAAATGAATTGAAGCAAAAACTGAACACAGAATACCAAACTTGTCGATCGCTTAAAATTTCGATCCGAATCGAAACACAGAATAAGGGTGATTATTAATTGAAGGTCTTACATTTTCTACTTACTTTCTATTTCAGAATGAACTTTTAACATTTTGTCATGGCAAGTTACTTTTTTGTGCATGCATATACATTTTATTTCTTATAACGTTGTCTGGGCTAAAGCCGAATTTCGTAACGAGAAGATAAGTGACAACGCTTCTCCGAGTACCTGCCGTGAGCTTATGGTTGTTTGGCTAATTTTACGGAAGAAATATGTTTGCTTTGAGGCAACTGCAGCCTTTTTCCCAATGCCAGTCAATAAGTTATTAATTTTCTTCAACAAATAATGTTTAACAGTTCGGGTACGTTCCTTAATTATATACTGTTCCGTTTTAAGTTTAAAAAATTCGTTTCTGCAAAATATTGGAAATATACTAAGCAAAACTTTGCAGTAAATAAAATTGTTAAGGAGCTCGAACCCAATCAGTAATTTTGGGTCAATTTGTACAAAAATTTACGGTCAACTAAATTATTATTACGACTCCACACTAAGATGCTTTCGTTTGACATGCTAATATTAAACATGCCCAATATGGTATGTTATTTAACATCGAATCGACTTACAATTATTTTTTTGTTGTACCATTTTTCTTACACTTGTTATCAATTTGACAATTAGTAATCGAATAATTAAAAACAAGCAGAATACATTATATCGAATGATAATTGAAATACGTATTGTGACACTCGTAGTAACGGTTAACTACTTCTGATAATGCATATAGCTTGAGTGTCCTGGGTGACAGTGTTTCGTTTACCGGCAACTGTCTGAGCTCCGTGGTAGAGTGTTATGTCAAAGAAGTTATATGTTTAAGGCTGATTTATTTTACTGTTTTGATATTTATATTGCAATGTATATCCTCATCACCACTCAGCATGGACAGAAGCATACAATTTTTTCTATTGAATTCGATATATATTTCGTTAAATAATTAAGATAACGCATCGTGCAATTCTTCCACTTGATCAACAATTTCACATTTTTACACATTGAGTTATTACCAGGCAAACGCAGAATACGGACACAGGAAAATATTTGCCCAGGAATGTTTTCCCCTTTACGAAGGTTGTATCAAAATTTGTGTAAATCTGGAGTGGAGGTTCAGACTGGTTCTATCTTTGAGTCACTGCGTCACTGACAACTTTTTATCATTTGTGCGGCTAGACCTCATCGGGCTTGGGCGGTGGTGCATTGCAGTGACCAAAGAATATCATTTAAACATCACAGAAAGTTGTGCCAGTGACAGGCCAAGAAAAATATAAAATAAACGAATTCTCTTGGAGTATCGATGTTGATGACTGTGATTATAGAATCAGCACCGCAAAGAGTTTTGAGCACATATAGAGATAATAATAGAAGGATAATAGAAGTTATCGTAGATATTTGAAATGTTGCACTTAGTTAAAAAATTCTCTTATAAAGAAAAAATCCAGTGCCCACTGAACGTAAATTTTCCAATTCTTTTATACAATTGCACATATTTTCAAAAATAACCATGGATACTACTTGTGCAATAAACAGACAAAAAAAGTTAAACAGAACCAAATTCTTAAAATTTTTTAATTCCACTTGTATATATCTAGCAATCAACTTATGTATCTATCATTAATAATCTGAGACAAGAAATATTTTTCTTCGATTTTTGCCCATCGGACAAAGCACTGGACGCCGTTCGTAGCTGTTATGGAAGGCCTACACCTTTTTTTTTAACACAAAATGGAAGACCTAAACTAGTCTGATAAGTGATTTCTATAAGATGGTGCCTTGTGCCAAACCTCACGTAAAACAATGGCCCACTTGAGAGGCGAATTCCATAAAAAATTTATTCCGCCTGACCACACCAGCAATGTGATGTGTTATGATAATATTCATGAAATATTTTATTGCTTTACAAAGCGAATGCTTACCATCTTCAACTCGAGTTCTGACAGTTGATTGAGACAAAAACACAACACAGCTTTTTAGAAACTACAAACAAGTTGTAAATTCCTTTAGTTTTACATATATATTTTTTTGCCATGTGTTCTTTTGTTTTATTCATTCATTTTTAAAAACAAAAGTAATTGTGCCCACATTTATATTTAATTTGACACCTTGTAATGAAAGGTTATTGGTAGGCATTATCTTCTAGAAATAACTGCTCAGCATATCTTCAACAACATCTTAATGCAGAACACACGTTCATTTATTGCATTTGGCAATCAAGTTTAACAATTCTTGCGGAAATAATTGCCAAACATATTGCCAGTGTGATCCCTATGCTAGGCCAGTTTTATTGACCGCTGAGATTGTGTGATTTACGTCTTTTTGTGAGGATATGACAAAGACAAGCCTATAACAGTTCGTAACGTACTGAGAGGCGATATTGAAATATTTATTAATGATATACTGGGTAGTATTATCGATTCCGCACAGAACGGAAAGAAGTATTGATCGATATGAAATTATTCATTCGTCCGGTATATGCATTCCGCCAAGTAAATATAAGGTCTCGGTATTAATAATTTCAGAATTAGTTTTGCAGAAGTTGTTGGTAGAAAAATACATTTCATAATACATTTCGAATTGTGTGTGTAATTTTAGATATGGACATTAATTCATTTATTATCATATATATTGATTGGATTATATAGATTACTAGCTGACCCGGCAAACGTTGTTCTGCATTCAAATTTAATTTTGACTGCAAATCTGTTTCCGTTGCTAAATCGTGATAACAGACGTTGTCCTGCATGACATTTCAAGCGATTAGGATATTAAACAAAGTATGAAATGCAAAGTAAATAATACAATAATAACATCAATTTCTTAAAAAACAAATCGTTTTGATCTAGAATAGCACTTACCCAGTGCGCTCCGCTACACCTAAATCGATTAAAACACTTTTTTTTGTTTTTGTTTTTGGAAAACGCGGAAAGATACACACATTAATTTCTTATGTGCACCCTCCACGCAGACCACAATCACCCCTGAAAATTTCATTGAAATCGGGCAAGGCGTCTAGGAGGAGTATGCGAACAGGAAGTTTTGCCACTTAATTGTATATATATACATATATAGATGAAAGTAGTTTGAAAGTTAAATGTAAGTACTGAAGATTGTAATAACATGGAAAATTGTATTTTTGTGCCATATCTGTCTCACTGCACATTTTCAACCTTAATGGTTCTGGTTCATAGTTTCGTAATTTACAAGAAAACTCCAGAATCTAAACGAAAAATAATATGGCTTATTCGAGAAAAGGTGCTACTGAAGTGTACTTATATGTGACGCTCAAAATAGAAAGGGACCTAAGGGTACAAACCGGTTTTGTTCAGGAGAGCCATTTTAAAAATTTAAATATGTGTATCTTTGGTGCACTTCACTTTCATAAAACGCTCATATGTCTGGTAGCGAACACTTTTGGGGCATGGGATCGGTCTCATTCGATGCTCAAAAAGTGAAAATTGATTTTGTTTACCCTAAGGTCCCTTTGCCTATGCGCTGTCACATATATAGAAAACAATTTCAAGAGCACGGACAAATTGTTTTTGTGCTTCTCACAAAATTTACCGTTTACTAGGGAGAAAGATACGCGTGGTCGTTTGTCTCTTTGATTTTATTCTTACAATGTATGACAAACACAAACAATTCTTCATGTTTTCTTTGCCATCGAACGTTTCACCTCTTCGGCGAGTTTTTCAGACTAGCCACCAATAACAAATATTTTTTGAATTGTACTCGTTTTGTGTAAAAATGGTTTATGGCACAAACGCTAGGTCTTTCATAGTTATAGTATGCGTTCTTTTTTCTGCGGAAAAGTACAAAAATTTTGTAAATTATTTTCAAATAGAGTATTAGTGTTTGCTTAGATTTTGTTGTCAGTTACAAAATTATGGCCTTCAATTTGTTTTTTTTAATTTCCATTAATGTTTTTTTTTTGCATAGATATTTAGAGGTATATAATAGTAAAAGGGTCAATTCGTTTACCATCACTTTAATGTGCAGAAATTTGTATACATGTTTTGCCACAGTAATTAATTAAATAGCTGTATACACATTAATTAAATAAATATTTATTATTTAATTACAAAACCAAATAGGTTATTTATAAATAATTACTAAAAACAGCAACTTGTTGCTGCATACTTCAAATGAAGCAAGCAAAAACGATGCTACATTAAGATTGCGTACGAACGAGAAATGAATAATTAATAAACAAATGAAAAAAAATATTTTAATGCTGCAGTATTAAAAATAAAAATAATTTTCTATATTATTTGCGATTAATTTATATACTGTCACAGCAAAATTAAGCTGCAACAGAAATGTGTTTTAATAAAAAATCTATGTTTATACATAAATTAAAGTCATAAAAATCCGTGTACACAATAATTGTAATAAAAATGAGAGTATTTTTGTTAGTGTGTTGAAACTTGGTGCTGCAGTGACAACAATATCTTTTATGTTAACATGCCAATATGGCAAGTAAATTAAATATTTTTATTACCAAAGTCAGCATAAAAATAGCATGTTTCGAAAAAAAAAAACTAAAAATATACGAGTATAATAAGAATTAATGAATGGTGGTGTAGCTACTCCATGTATGTACCACATTAAGCCAATAAAATAAAAAGTGCAAACGAAAGTGTTCATACTCACACTCAAAGAAACTCATATCTTTTCATATTGTATGCAATCAAATAATAAACATTCATTTATAAAGCAGACGGATCAACAGACTGGCGTAAAAATCGTCACAGCCATAAGCATCAATGCCATTCACTTCACACATGCATTCATATGAAAAACCTAGCAGTACACTCACTCATACATGAGTTTTCAAATTAAAATCCTGAAAGACATACGACACCTACAAAAATTTTATGAAAGTGTTTATGACTTTGACATACCGCTGTCGGACTGCCACCCTGTAGAAGGAACCGACATTAAATAAATCCTATAACAACACTTATGATGTTATAAATAAATTTCTATATATAATATGTACAAGCGTATGTATATGCAGGGGATGTGTTTATGAAAAAACATAAATTTTTTGGAAAAAAGAAATAATATTTTGATTTCATCATTGCATTTGTATTTGGTGAAATACTTCACTACGACTTCGGGCTCTTGTGGAGGGCATATAACTTCAAAACACATTATTGGATAAGGTTTATCACTTACCATGTAACTGTGAAAACGTTAACAAATTTTCATGTCGGAACATCTGGATGTGGGGCGGACAAAATATCGTGGTTTTCTGATATGTGAAATATTTTGCTTATTATCAGATACATGCTATAAATTATTTTTCACAACAATTTTAGTATTCATGTGAGTAGAAAACAGTAAGCAGTACAACTGCTGATGTTAAATCATTTGCTCATATTTAGTAAATTGAAAGAACCTCGAGTTGAATTCATTTGTAAAATGGAAAAAAGAAAAAAAAAACAAAGAAAAGTGGTTTGTTCACCTGAGCCAAATCACAAATAATCTTTACAATAGTTTCGTGCATATTTCGATTTCGATTTTTATGCACAAACATTGTACAATATTGTGCCATCACTTTTTCGATAGCTTTTAACAAAAAGTTCCACTGCGACGAGGTATCCAAAAAATTATTTTTGAGGCGTCCGACTTTAATGCGTGGCACGTGTTTGAAGAAAATATGGGAGAAATATGCAATTCTGAAGAAGTACAATCGAACTACAGACCTATAAAATAATCCACTACTGTGAAATATAAAGTTCTACTCAAAATGTTAAAAAATCGCTGCAACGCACAATGGCTAAATGTTAAAAAATGTTACTGTAAAATTTGGAGAAATATGCTTAACCATATTGTAAGTTATATTTTACTGATCAAAAATCAAAAAGCCGTTTTTAAAAAGAATGAAAATTGTGGCTGTTGTGGCTGCTCAAAGTTTGTAATTTTTTTTTTGACTATGAAAAAAAGTAAATTTGGAACAAAAACTTTAGGTTTCATATTTATTTTTTACACAAAGTTTGTAACAGATTACTACTTTTTTGGTTTTGTTAAAAAATGTTGTTTGTTTATTATTTAAAATCAACAAAATGCTTTGTTGAGTTTTTTTTCATTACTAGGCGGAGTTCTTCAAAAGCTCTATATTTGGGTAGTTTTTGGGAATTAAATAGAGTATAACTAATAAAGTCAAACAAAGTTTCAGGTAGTATTGGTATGAGTACTTTGTCTTTTTTGTACACTAACTACATGTTAGTCGTTACTAGAAGGGTCAAGTTGCTGCTTAAAAAAAAATGATTTTTATATTTTTATATGTATATCAAATTTTTATTAACATACGATATAAATTATTTTAAGTATTGATTTAAGATAATTAGCACCCCACCTAAGTACATCTAATTACTTATTGTTACTTGCTAACAGGTGTAATAAAAATGGGTAAAAAAAAAAAAAAACTACATAAAAAAATTTTGGCTGCCCGATCCTGCTCGTTCACTTGCAAGAAAGAAAAAACTATCACAACCTCGTTAGTAAGGCGAAAATACATACGTAGTGTAATGGATATATATGACTTTTTTCATTAAAAGTTATATCACTTTTATCTAAATAAAGATTTAAAAAGCATTTAATAAACAACTTCCAAGACTATAAAACAAACGCTTGTAAAGAATGCCACGTCCGCAAAGGGCGAAAAGACTTTCCACCAGGTACAATACTACTCACATTTCTTTAGGTGGTAAACAATATTAGATAATTCTAAGCAATTGAACTTAAAAACTAGCAACAGGTAATTCATCACTAATTCCTTAAGACTTCAAAATATGAAGAAGTTGTGTTTTGGACAACACATGCACATACTTACTTATGAATATGTATAATTGAATACAGGGAAATGTTTATTATGTGTTTTCGTTGGAAATGAAATGCGATATAAATAGAAATGCTTTATTTTGTCAATAAAGGCTAGACACATTTTTCACTTCCATTTTAAAACCTTTTGAAAGAGAGGCAGAGATACGCACTTCATTATTCATTTCTCTTAACTCAGAACTCACATTATTGTGATGTTGAAGTGAAATAAAAATACAAACGTGTAGTGTAGTTTAAATTTGTTTTAAATTCATTCTTGATTTGTTTTACTATGAACTTTTTATTGCTAGAGAACTTGAACCCTAAAACAAAACACACCAAGTTGCCAACTATTAGATTAAGTCGAGTTACACTATGTGTCACGCATTACTTTTACACAAAAACTCTTCTTGATTAAAATTTAAAGACAACTTTTTTATAACTATTGATGAATACAGGAGCTATTGTGTGAAAATTTTGAAGAGGAAAACATATAAATTTTGTGACTTTCTATGTTTTCTACTCGATATAAATTCTACAACAATTTGAAACAAATTAAAGGGACGAAGTACATGTATATATGGCTTTGTATGATTTTGAATGCATATAAATCTAAAATGTGTTGATATGTATTCATAAGCCATATTATGTTTTTACTCTTTTGCTTTTCACAGAATTTATTTACTGAGAAAAATATCAAGTCATTTTCTCAAGCACAGATATGGGAGCTGGAGTAATTGTTTGTATGTGTTTTTGTGGGGCTTTATCTTTGGTATTGCTGGCAACACTTTAGCATACTGACAACTTTATAGTATCCGGTCGTTGAGGTTGTTTGCAAACGGAAGGCAACAGATTTATATTTAGATTTGTAAAAGCACAAGTATACGCAAAAGCGTCACAACTCAAAAAAGCTTGTTTTGAGCAAAACGTATTTAAATTTTTGAGATTATACTCAAAAAAATTATAAAAAAAAACAACTCACTTTCTCTTTCAATACAAGTATGCAAAGTATGCAAACTTGTATGATCTTTTTCACAATCTGGAAAATGATAAAACAATTAGTTCTACAAGGTGGCGCAAAAGTAATCCTCATATCAGAAAATGCTATAAATTTTGCGATTGGCCTCTAATGTCAGTTCTGTTTTGACATTTGTGTAGTAAACACATGCGAAATAAACGTTAATAAACAATGTTATGCTATACTGCTCCAGAACGCGGAATATTGGTGGCTATTTACTTGACCAATAATCGGTCGGTGGCTTTGGCACAACGTGAATTTCGTCGCAGATTTCCTGGCCGTCCAACGCCTACTGGTGAAACACTGCGACGTTTAGCCGCTTGCCTCGAAGAGACTGGTACAACACCAGATGCTGCCAGGCGTGGAAGACCCCGGAGTAGTCGTTCTGCAGAGAATATTGCTGCTGTAGCCGAGGATGTCATTGAAGCGCTGTCGACATCGACCAGACGACGTGCCACGCAAATGGGTATCAGTCGAAGGTCTTTACAGCGAATTTAGGTACAAGATTTGAAGATGTTTCCGTACAAAGTGCAGACGGTGCATCAGCTGTTAGCTGCTGACCACCAATCGCGTCTAACATACGCTCAAGCCATCCTTGAACTCCACCAAGAGGAAGATGATTTTTCATCAAAAATAATCATGTGATGAGGCCCATTTCCATCTTGGCGGGTACGTAAATAAGCAAAATTTACGCTTCTGGGGCACTGAAAATCCGCGTGTAACCTACGAAGAGCCATTACACCCGCTCAAAGTCACTGTATGGTGTGCTGTTTTCGCTGGAGGAGTCATAGATCCTTTTTAACTTCGAAGACGTCGCGGGCCAAACGGTTACTGTGAATGGTGAGCGCTACAGAGCAATAATCAACGAGTTCTTTTTGCCGCAAATTGATGAATTGGGGTTGGTAAACAAGTGGTTCCAATAGGACGGTGCTACGGCACACACTGCACGTGCCACAACCGATATGCTGAAGGATGCATTTCCCTGGCGCCTAGTCTCCCGATTTGACCAGCAAGGTCCCCTGATTTGACCGCTGCAGACTTCTTTTTGTGGGGATTTTTGAAGTCGCGGGTTTATGTAAACATGCCTCAGACTCTTGCAGCTCTTAAAGACAATATCCGTCAAGAATGTGAGGACCTATCGCCGAGAGTTTTGGCCAATGTGATGGAAAATACTATAAAAAGGGCTCAAATGAAAATCAACTGTGGCGGCGGCCATTTATATGACATCATATTCCCAACTTGATGTAAAAAAAAATAAAAGACCAAATAAAAAGAATCCACAAGAAGAATCAAAGTTTTTCAGTTTTTCTTTTAATTACAGCCAAAAAACATCGGAAGGTTATTTTTGCGCCACCCTGTACATTATCAACTCAAAAATTTATTTTTTGAGTTATGACGGTATTGCAGCAAAGGCTTTAAGTGCACAAATGCTTGTTTGTACACAAATTCATATAAAGTGTAACTAAGTACATACTTAAAAGGGATCCATATTTAGGCCGATATGTTTCTGGTGCACTACATTCATCCAAACATAGTACATATGCAATATAAAAATATGCCCAGACGATTGGTATGTTTGTACACATCACATGCATGTATGCAGCTAAGCATCCATGAATATTGTCTTGTGGCAACAATTAAAAATTTGTTTTACTTTTTCTTTAATGTGTTTCCTCTTCCTTTTTATCTGTATGTGCGCAATCTAATAAAGTTTTAAATAAAAGTAAATATGTTCCAGCAGACATGCACACAATGTTTATTCAACAATTTTACAGATATTTGGAAACATTTGTAAATACATCCATTTGCTTGCAATTAGAAACACATTTCTTTTACTGAGCTATTGGCTTGTTTCTAGTAATTGTGCCACAAGAGGGAATATTAAACACAAAAATAGCAATTCAATGCCAATGTTATGTATTATTTCTTAAAGGCACACATTTGCAATAAATGATACCTGTGAACAAATGTTTATTTTGCAAAAATAAAATAATAAGTTTTGTATTTTTCATTTACGAAATTAAAATTGTATGAATTTATTTAGGAAATGTTCTTTTATAACACTGCTCAAATATTGTGCCTTTAATTTAAGGAATTTTAAAATTAAAATTGTTGAGTATATATTTTTGAAAAACTTAGTTTTGTAATTAAAAATTTATTTACTTTATTTACAGTCAATGGTTATGTAACATTAAGCATATTTTATTTTATAACATCTTTAATATAGCATTCTATTAATAATATTTACTTTTATTTCAAAGTATTCTGTAGAATAGGCTATTACACATAATTTTTGTGTTTGGCTCCTAAAATTATAATTCGTCACAGTAGGAAATGTTTTGGGCTTTCTTTTTTTTTTGTGAATTTTTATAATAAAAAATTTCTACTCTTCCTAAGGGAATACATTATTTCTCTTAATTTTGTTTAATAATTAAAAAATTTTATATTTTTAAGATACTCCCACAGATTGCATACTAAAATCGAGTACATCATTTCAAAAATGTGATGTGTGCAACAGTCTCTTTAAAAGTGTTGAACTCAAGAAATGTCTAGGAAAACAATGTCTGTAGAATTTGAAATGACTCTGATTTTTTGGATATTGCTTGGTGCTATCGATAAAAAGCTGATATGTTTTTTTTTTTGATTAAATTACGTTCTATCTTAAATTTCAAAAATATCTGCATAAGCCCTTGAAGTGTTTAGTGATAAACAATGGGAAAAACCCATATGAATTTTATATTTTATATGCTTTAAGATCAGGCAGTAAAACTAGAAAAAATTTTGGGGGTCTTTTTTTTTTGTGAATTTTTAAAATAAAAAATTTCGACTCTTTCTAAAAAAAAATAATTTTTTTTTTAATATTGTTCCATAACTGCAGAAAAAATAACTATGCAAAAAAATTATATATTGTAAAAATCATTTTAAGACACAAAAGATACTTGTCCAGATCGTGTAACTAAATCGAATAGCTCATTTCAGAAATGTGATGTGTGCAACAGCCTTTACAAAAAAAAAGTCTGTATATACTGAAATGAAGCTGGTTTTGTTGGCTACAGGACCATAGACAGCAAAAAAATATTGTAAGTAGCAGTGGTTTTTTGGCCGTAGCTGGGTGCTATAGATAAATAGCCGATGTTTATTTTAATTACTTTCCTTGTTAAGTATCAAAAATATGTACATAATTCCCTTAAAGTGTTGAGTCATAAACAATGGCAAAAACATATTTGAATTCTATTTCCTTAAATGTAAATAACTATTTTTATTCTTAATCAGTTTCACGTTGAGTAAAAAGCTGCAAAATATTCTATCTATTGTTCATGAACAAACAAATTTGATAAAGTGTAATTACATTTCGAACTCATAAAGGCAGACTGCCATCGCACCATTTATTCAAGCAGCACGACAGGTATCAATTGTTTAACCCATTGTTTGTACACTGTTCGTAGATAAAATAATCTAAGCAGGGTTTAATTGAATGAACAAGACGTATTAAATCGTTCACAATGTATTAGCAATACCTAAAGCTATGTTGCTGCTGCTTTTGAAATTTTAATGGTCATGATGGTCTTAACTCAATATTGAATTGCTTCTAGGCGTTTAAACAAAAATACAATTAGCAAAGCAACCCCAAGGACATACAACCGAAATCGAAATAATTGATTTAAAGAGAAGTAAGCACAAGTATTTTGTTAGGCAAACAAACAAAGAAATATTGACAAAGAGCACCAACTGACCCGTAACGTTAAAATGAGAACAAATTCTTAATAAAACAAGACAGTGGACAAACATGACATTAACTTTCTGGTAATATTATGTTAAAAATGCTGGTGGATAAGAAGGAAGGACAACATGTTTGAAGTTAGCAGCAGAAAAGCATATTTCAATATGAGAAGATTTTTCATATATTTGGTCAATGATTCATTTGATCAATAACCAATTTGTTCTTTACGCGCTTGGTTTTGTTTTAATGGTAAAGGATTGGATAATTAAAAATGTTTACCTCTGCACGTAAGTATATGTTTCTAATTACGAGTTTCATCTTCTGGTAGGTCTTATCAGTATCGCGGTGAAATTTCATTACTATAGTTACCAGTTTTACTGCAACTAAAACATTAGTGCTTTGTGTTTGCTGGACAAGGGAACATAAAGCCCCACATGTACTATCACTTTTAGGGTTCCGCACTCATGGAGTAAGTCCTTGTTGTGCGAGTCAACCTCGTACTTGGCTCAATTTATTTTATCTAATACTAATAATTATATATACTATTTAATATGACTTTTGTTTATTGAACATCCGGGTAAATAATAATTTTTGTAATTTTTTCTTCCCCATATTCATCCAGTTGTAAATTTTTCGAAAACGACTGGCGTCTTGTATCCCTTGTGCCGAACGTTGTGTTATTTAAAATTATTGCTTTCTACTACACAACTGTATTTTATCTGTATTTTAAAATTGAAAAGTCAAGTTACGCAGAGTGTGTGTTAAGTTTAATAAAGAACAAAAAGAATATCAAAATATGTAAACATATCACAAAAACAAACAGACTTATAGAGCAATCTTAAAGAATTTAAAAACAAAAATAAAGCATTATTCCCAAGAATCTCAAAAACTGAATTCAATTGGGAATTTCCTTCTTGTAAGTATAGTCAACTTATATTAAACCATATTATTACTATGAATATATGTTACAAAAAAAAAAACTTTGTACCACCCTAGTACGAGTATATATGTATGTCTACACTGCAAAATCAATTCAATCCATTCGTACCTAACTTAATCCGTCAAGTACGGACTTCCTTAAATCAAGTATTTACGTTGCGTTTGTTTTAAATAGGTATTATTCAAGCGCTAAATATTTAATTTCAGACATACTCAATCCAGATTTTATATTGATTTTAATCATAGTCAGTCCCGATTGCGTGTGGAATATGAATAAAATACGTCCTCCGTACTTGACTAGAAACATCCATTATTTTGACATTGGTTGAGCTTGATATAAGAAGTATAAAAGGATCGAATTTGTTTTGAGTGTAATTATGCTCTACTTGACTTGAAAATTTTAAAGTCTATTTAGTCCCAAGTCCTTACGTAGAATAATTCGCTTTACTTTCTTACGTCAATAAGGACGAACCTTTTCTTTCTGTGTAAGCTGTTAGTGCCACTACGTTCCTTAAAAAAAAGCTTTTCAGTACTAGGGCAATGTTCAATGATTATGTTATGATAATTTGTATGTTATGATAATTTGTATTTTCATTTATTTAGCACAGGCGGCCCTTTCTATTTCAATATGTTTTTATTGCTAGAGCTAAATGCCTCTCCTTTTAATTATTTATTTATATTCCTTTTTTATATAAATTTTTTATATGTATAATACATACATATATTTGTATTATTATTTTATGCATATCAATTTTGAGTTCCTACTGACAGCTTCTTCAGGGTAAAATTCTTAAAAAAGTCTTGAATATGATTGCCCAAAAGAAGCTATCCGAAGAAGAGCAAAAACAGCTCGGAATAATTATAGAAATATACATAATATAAAAGAAGGGAACTTTTAGCTCATACGATAGAACAATATTGTTTTATTTTTGTCATATTCAGCTTTATGGGTAAACAATAACACTGAAGTGAATTTGGGGGCTTACAATTCTTGTGAATTTTTGTAACAAATGTTTTTGTTATCACTTGTCACTGAACTACTCCAGAAATAGTAGGCTTAAAATTTAAATTTTCTTTTGTTCTTTAAATATAGTGATGATTGCGATTTTGCAACAAAAATCTGTTTAAATCTTGATAAAAAAAAGTTGTTTCAATAAACTAACATTGTGTTTGGCATGAAAAGTATTAACATATTTTTAAGATCCACAGTGCTCAATGACTACTGTACATGCAGCATTATTGCAAAAAAATATTTTTAGTCAATTGGCGTAGTTTATTTCTTCGGGAATTGGGTGCACTTATTTGCCACCTTTTTTCGTAAAGAGTTTTAATATTAATTTAATTTTATAGTTCACTATAAAATGATTCACTATAAATGATTTACAATTGCTAATAATTTTATTGGCATTTTACTTTAACTTTTACTTCCTCCAAATTGAGAAAGATTTTTTGTAATAAAATTGGAGTGATCAAAATTGTTTAAAGAATACTAGAAAAGTAAAGTTGAAGACCTACTGACTGGAGTAAATACCATTGTTGTTTCATGATCGCCACGTCGCTTATCAGCATCTAAATTTGCTTCGCACCCATGCCATGGATAATTAGATACTGTTTTTAAGCAGCGGCACCACCTGCGGTCTTCATTACTGCCTGTCTATATTTAATCTTATTGACCAACTTTGCACCTTTTCACTGTGTTTTTCTGTTGATTGAAATATATTTTATATTCTCTCACCAGGATCTAATTGATTATTGTATTTGCTGTTATTGTATTAGTGATAACAAAAGTTTCAAACTTTTTGCCACTCCCAGCGATTTTTTTAACATTAATTTAATTTTATTCTGAACTATATGATTTAGAACTGTTATTTATTTTATTGGACTTTCTAGTTCCAAAACGATGATCACATAGATTTCAATTAAACAAAAGAACTGATATATTTATTACTTTTCTCATCCAAGGCTTATTTTATATTGATCATAGTTTTTACTTATTAAACTTCATATGTATATTATATTTTTAACAGAGCTTTATGATTATTAAATTTTTACATAAGTAAAGTTTTTATACGCATAGTTTATATCGACAGTGTTTTCAATCACTCCAATTTTAATACAAAAATTCTCTCTCAATTTGTAGGAAGCAGAAATTTAACTAGAAAGAGCAATAAAATAATTAATAGAGAGTCTTAATAACTTGGAGTGATTGCCATCAAAAGAAACTGTTGTCAAAACTATGAATAAGTAAAAAAATTAATAAAAAACCATGCTCATTAGTCTCTTGCAGATTTTCAGTGTAAAAGTCACGACTGTAAGTGGCGAAACAGTAAATAAAAATTAAAAGGGTGACGTTGAAATGCTTAGCAATCATACTCTCAAGGAAAACATTTTTAAAATTTAAAAATGTTTTGTAAGCAAAGAAAATTGATAACCTTGGATATTAAAAAGAAAGAAGAAAAAAGTAATCACCTACACTGTCAAGTTCATCTACTACGAATTCGCTTGGATGATATTAAACTGCTACACTTACGATGAACCATTCAATGGGCAGCGGGCATACAAATTACAAATCTTGCCATGAAAGGTGAAAAAGAAAATTTGTTTGCAGACTTAACACAACTTCTAATCGAGTAGCCGGGGTGTATATTACATGACAGAAAATTGACATAAATAACGTTTTGCCTACAAAGCTGCCAAGCTTTTTTTTTATTAAGACAAGCTTTAACACTTGAACATTTATTCAATAAAGCAGTTTTTCAATTTTATTATTCGACTTAATAATAACGCAGTGAAAATAACTTTACATCTACACGATACCAAATGAATTATCATTGTATTTGTTTGCTGGTCATCTAAAACAAAAACTAGTAAAAAACATACTTTTTTTTTATTACATATGGGTATTTCCATGAAATGGTCCACCGTTAGTTAAAAAATCAAAACGCTCGCACAATTTTTTTAAGCACAGAAAATTGAAAGAAAAAAAAAATTATTGACATTTTATTATGTAAAAAAAAATTTTAACTTATAATAATTTTAAATGATGGTAAAAACTTCTGAAAATATATGTTAAATTACAAAAATATGTATGAAGGTAAAAAGTGTCACGCCAACCCATGCACACTTGTTTTTGAACAAACCATGATTATTAAGGTCCATTAATAACCTTTATAAAAACATTTTTTCCGAAATAAAAATCTTCTACAATTCGCCTACTTTTGCAATATTTCATGCTGCTTTAAAAGGCACTTACGTTTTTTATCACGTGCGTAACTCAATTTTGATCGCATGGAACTTGGGTACCCAGTGCTCAATTTTCCAATATATATACTTTTTGGAAGGAACTCATCACATTAAATGTAACAATGGCAAAATTCTATTCAAAAATTCCAACCCATTTATATTTTTATAATATTCAAAACAATTAAACGTGTACATATGTCACGTGCGTAACCATGGAAACACCCATATTTAAGTGAAACTTTATGCACAATTTACCCTGTCATAATGATCGAGAAATACTTTTAGTTTTTTTTTCGGCTTATTGTGTTGTTTTAACAAATTAACGAGCAAATAAATTAAAACAAAGAAGTAAAAAAATCACTGAAATCTACAGACCAGCCAACAGCCATCCTCAAGTCTTTTCTTATTTAACAATGGTTTGCTTCTAAATCAAAATCTTTTTTCAAATAACTATGAGCCAAAGATTTAAATGATAAAAAATAACGAATTTTGCTAGTTGTCAGTTTAAATATTTTTGGAGTTTTGTGCATAGTAGAGAGAAACTCTTTTGTTTTCAATTACTTAAGTAAATTTCTTAATCTAAAAATTCTATAAGTCTTTTATAAGCAGTGAAGGAGCGAAATTCAATACTATTTATATCGAATGTGAATAATGAGCTAGCTTGCCACTCTTCTTAAACCAGCGGTACTCGTTTAAAGAAATAAACATTTGCATACAGGGAAAAATAAGTTTTTTCTGTAGTGGCTTTGTTTCGTATACAAAAATCACGTTGAGCTACACACAACGAAATTTTCAGAGCTTAAGCTTTATAAAATAAAATAAATTTAATTGCAACAACACTTCCACCTGACATTAAACACATTTTGGTTGAAAACAAGTTGGGCAAATATATTCAAGTAGCCTGTACTGGAGTATAAACAAATATAACATCATTTTGTACATTTACATTAAACGTATACCCAAATATAAGTTATTGTATACATATGTACGTAAATGAAATCTTTTAAAAATTTGTTGTGATTATTGTGACATCTTTTATTCAGTATAGTTGAAGTGTAGTAACATTGAAGGGGTCGAGTCAAATGTTGTTGGCTGGATGGTGTCGAAGGTATATATACTAGCTACTCAATAGTGACTTATTGTCCCCTTTCCAACCATCACTCCCTCTTTCCTATTTTTCTAGATCCCGTACAAAGCAGCGCATATGTAGGGGTCATCCACAAAGTACTTATCTAATACCAATAAAAGAGTTTTGACGAAAAATAAAAATATTTGACAAAAGCTATAGTTAAGTTTTATTTAAAAGACTAAAACATATACATATATCTCCCTTATTTTGGAAAAAAAAAATTTTAATACAAAAAGGATAAAACATTAACTTATGGAAAAAATAAAGGAAACTTTATTAATATTATTGAATTGTCTTTAGCCGAAGTTTTGTGGTTCACAAGTATTAATTATGGTGACAAATTGGCTTAAGATCGAAGTAAGAAAGATCTTGTGGAGATTTAAAACTGTTGGAAACTGGTAAAGAGGTGCTGGTTTCGTACCTGTATCACCTACATTTTAGCTTGGAACTCTTTTAACCATATCACGCTGTGATGTTTACACCGTTCAACTAGTTAATCCTTCCATTTTCTCTACATCTATGTTTAAATTATAAATTTATCACTTCTCATTTTAGTTACTATTTCTTTTATTGACGTTTGCTGTTTGGATTGAACGTTCCCTTCTCTCAGAGTAACTGGTTCTTGGTTAGAACAGTGTGTGTGTGTCTGTGTGTGTGTGTGTGGCTGCAGTTATCACTAACATAAAATGCTGCAAGTCTACGGAGAACAAGTTTTTGCAAATTGGTCTACATTTTATAAGAAGTGTATACAAAGTTATAGCAATCGGGTCATTCGTTTAGAAACTGTAGATCTGGGTACATTTATTTTCAAAATCTCTTACTGTGCGTCAGAAACCATTGCTTTAGGACCAGCAGATTCATCTGAAAATAACATAATTTCGGTTAAAAAATTTTCCTCATAATCCTTGCAGTTATACAATTACTGCGGATAGTTTTATAATATTTTTCTTTTGAATTAAAATCATTTGTTTTGTATAAGAAACTAAACATTCCAGCAAGTAAATGTCAACAAATGTTGGAGCAGTTTGTTATGAACCTAATCAAATTACAAACAAGAACAAAGCCGATAAATTTACTCGTATATGTAAATGAAAACGTTAAAGTGCTGGCTTATGCGAGAAGCTTTTACACCAGCGGCTTACAATCGCTTTAACATTTGAAAAAGAAGTATTGCCAAACTTTGTCAAAAAAAAAAAAAAAACTCAATTACAACTTTCTTTAGAAACATTAGAGCAGTCAACTGTATGGGTGTTTCAAGACGATCAAAATCCAATAAAAATTGTTGCAGCACAAAGCACTTATCAGCAAATGGTGTGCTGGTTTTTTTTGGAAAAACTGTACATGTCGCAACCGTACCACTAGATCAACATAGATCAGTCAATTCTCAGTGGTGCACAAAGATTTGTTTGCCAACTATCTTCCAAGAAATCAAGAAAACCAACCGCACAAGACGGACCCATCGCCTCAAATTACTGCATTTTTGAGCACCAACAATTTAATGAGTCATCCGCCGTATAGTTTTGTCTTAGCACCGAATGATTTCTTTTTTATCCCGTATATAGAAAACATACTGACAGGTCAACGTTTTTCGACACTTGAAGAAGCGGTTGCTGCATACAGAAGGCATATTTTGGAGATACCTCAATCAGAGTGGTAAAAGTGCTTTGACAGTTGGTTCGAACGCATGCAAAAGTATATAGATCTTCATCGAGAATATTTTGAAAAACAAAAACGGTAATTTTCGACGGTTATTACTTGTTTTTGTTCCCTAATCTTGAAATACAGAAGGCAACCCGCGTCTAAATTCTTCCTCATTCGCCTGCCTTCTGCACATAATATTTTTTAAAAATTGAGTGTTGACTGCAGCTTGTATTGGCTCAATAAAAGAATTAGTTCTTAAATTACTCATTTTAATTTTGTTGTGAGACTAGCAAAACATATCATACAGTCTTTTTTAAGAATGCAGGATGATTTAGATATGAATCAAACCCGTTGTAAAGAAATTGAGCCTAAGTGATGTGAAAGGACGATTTCTTATTTAGAAACCGGACATTCCAAAGTTTATGTGTTCATGGCAATACGTTATGAAAAAAAACTTGTATTTACTATGGGTTTTTCCGAAATTTGTTCAATAATTTTGCAAGAATACCAAAACGTACCTCGCAGCCCTGACCATGACTGCCCTCAAAGTCATATTTAAAGGATGCTGATCTTTTTTTTTTCTATTCTCCACTTGCAGCTAAAACTTCCATACCAATGCTGTTTTACTAGTTTTTTTTTGCTTCAATGTTATGTGAAAAACTCACCTGGCTTCATTTATTTTTAATTAGTTTTGCTTCAGAATACATAACAAACAATCGACATAAATATCTCTACAAAATTATCCGTCTTACTCTCTAGTTTCTTTTGTTTATTCTTTAGCAAATTTTAAGTATCTTGGGGTTTTCACGTTTCCGTTTCTATCCTCATCGATTGTGTGGATTCAAAGCGTAAATACTAATACAAGTTTTATATAACTTTTTATTCGTGCTGTTTGTGTTTTAAGCATTCCAAGTTTTCTTTCTACCTCTTTATGATGTTGTTGTGTCGTAGTATATACGTACATATATATCTTATGTATCTAGTTGTTTTAATAATAAAAAAAAAACTAAACAGGATATCCTATTTTTTTACTCAATTTTCTTGCTATTGCTTGTTTGCAAATTGAGATTGTTGTTATTCATATTTATTCTTTTATTTAAAAATTGTGTATAGTTGTTGTTTTATTATTTAACTTTTCTGTTTAACAATAGCCTTTTGAAGTTGAAAAAATCCACAATGAGGATAACAAGAAAACAGCTTTAAAAAGAGCAATAACAAGCAAAATATGAAGAATGAATTAAAATTGAAAATGCAAAAATTGAATTGTCGTATCTTTTTATAGAACCGGAGAAACACACGCATACATACATAAAGAGTTTACAATTCTATATTGTACCATTTTGTTGCTTGTAATAAAATACTTGGCACAATTGTTTTTATATTCTGCTCTAGAGTTGCTGCAGTTGACAAACACTACTCAATTTTGTTGTAGGTGCCTGCATGTGGCAGCACTTAGCTGCCTTCAATGTATTTCTTTCGCATAATATTTGGAACCTATTCTGCGTTGCAAAATCAAATCTAACACTCTTATACTGCGAACTCTTCTCATTCTAATTAGAAAGTGTTGATTTCGTTGATTACTTTCATACATACATCGAAAGAAAAATCTTCGTTCCGGACACGAACTCTATTGTTTTATGCATGCATTTGTTTATAAATAATGAGTTAAGGAAGCATTTCGTGCTCCTATTGAAACATTTTTCTTTGTTATGAAATTGCATTTCGACAGAGCTATTAAATTTTGATTACGATTACTAATCAAATACATTTTTTTAAGTATCGTAGTGATTACATTCTCCTTCGTTAGGCGATTTCTGATTAGTAATTAATTATTAAGAAAACGAATCTAAAAATTAGCAGGACTATTTTTGATTATTTGAAAAAGAATCAGAAATAATCAAAAACAATGCAATGATTCTTGGACATAAAAACGTATGTATGTAAGTCCCACCGAGCTTGAAATTGGAAAAAGATTGCACAAAAATTTTAAATTGTATTAAACCAATTTTTTAAATCGAATTCCTCAAAATGTCTCATTACTTGCAAATATATAACTTCAACACAAACGAAAAAATTCACGAAAAATTTTCCAAGCACAAAAAATATATTCATAATAGTATAGAAATGACTTCATTGTATTGTAAACAACACAACTGGAGCAAAAAGGCGAAAATTCGCAAAAAATTTACACAGCACAAAAAATATATTCAAAAAGGGTAAGAAACGATTTAGTCAGTTGCTAGAAAACACAACTGCACCAAGAGTACGAAAATATACAACTTTAACAAAAACGCTCAAAATTTTTACAATAACAAAAAAACATATTCAAGCGCATTCATGTATGCGGCAACCCTTCATAAATAATTTTAAATAAATTTCTGGAATTGCTAATATTTTTTTTCGTATTTCTGCGAATTCGCTCCAGTTGCATTTGACTAAATCCTTTCCAAGCCATTTCGAATATTTTTTTTTTAAATTGCACAAATTTTTTGCGAAGCTTCGCGCTTTTGGTCCGGTTGTGTTATTTGCAACTGTTTAAATCTTTTCTGAACCATTTGATATATATTATAATTCTGTCTTTCTTAAAGAAATTTCACATAAATATTAATTTCTGTTATTAGAATATTTTAGCATGTATAACCTTGATTTATGTTGACTTATATTGTTATCGCTTCTGAAGAAAGGCATGTCATTTAGTTGCGCAAGCAACGGACAATTACGCGCTAGAACACCTTCACTTGTTACAGTGCTACAGAACCTCCTGCAATTTTTTTAATTTCTCCTGCTCATTGCTTGAAAAAACTGATTATTAGTTTTAAATTTTGTGCATGATGCAATTTATCTTTCAATACGAATGCTGTGCGAACTATTTTCTTTTGCATTGTAGTACTTATCCTTAAAATCATTGAAAATTTTATCATGCAGAATTGGAGAGTTACAGCCAGAAATCTCCTCATATACATCATATATACATATCAATGTTTGCTCTTTTAACAACTCAATTACTCTTTTCAATCCATGCATTTGGACCTTAATGTCATAAAACTTATGCTTTCTGGGTGTTTAGTTGTATTGATAAACATAAAGGTTTCATAGATATAATTGTTGATTTAATTTTTTGTTTGGCTTTGTACTACATATAGCTTATTGGGCTAAAATTATTCATGCAACTATTTCCCCCAACTATTTTGTACATTTTTTTCATTGACACATTAAATGTACATTACATGTGTAGTAGACATTGAGCTAAATTAATTTGCATTGAAAAATAATTCCAGGAAAAATGGGTGAAACTTTTATCGCAACCCAAAAAAAAAAATTTGTTTCTTAGCTTTTTTGTGGAGGTTGGTGAAACTTCGTGAACTGCCTTAAAATTACCCGCTAGTTCTGGTAACTAGTTTTTAACTAGGAGTTTCATTAGTTACGTAGTAACTAGAACTAGTTACCACCAAATGTATTTTAATCTATAAATGCTGTTTACTTTAACATGTTGATGTCATTGGAGGGGGACAATTGGATACTCTCTGCATTACCAATATCTAGTTCAGTAACTAACTACTTAACTATTCAAAAAATACTAGTTATTTGACACCATTTCTGGGGATAAGTAATCGGCTAAACTGATAGCTACAAATTACTTGTTCAATAGGTAATTGGTCCAAATTATCTAGTATAGTAATTAGGTAATTTTAGCGCATTTTTTTAATAAACACAAAATTTTTATTTAAACGAATTGAAAAGGCAATTAAATATTACATATTAGTTTTATGAAGTAAGTGCATTTGAAGTAAAAATATTAATTAATTTTGGTGTTATGTGCTATTATCAACTGTTGGTTTTGAAACACATTTATATAAAAACTGGCGTTTTTTTTTCTGTCTTTGCACTGCCTTGCAAATTTTCTCTTCTGGTGATCCAACAGTATTGTCGGTTTGAAGTGACACAGCTTCTAAGATTAATAAGATGAAATTAAATTGTTAAGTTTTTAAATTAAGTAAAAACCATAACTATAAACAATTACCTATGAGGACACCATTTATATTTTCTAATTTCTTCAAACTATGTATATCATGGACACCATTAACACTAAATTGCAATGAAACCTTGTCATCAATAACATACTTAAAACTTTTTACTTTTAAATCACTTTAATAAATTAACTTTAACCGAACCGCACGTCTTTTTAATATAAATCCGTAAAAAATACTAAATAAAGAAAGAAGAATGACAAAAATGTACAATATTTGAAGTGAGGATAACGGAACCTTCTTGTTAATTGTACAGAAAAAAAAAACATGCGATTGATCTATCTAGTTGTAAATCCAATAGTAATGTATGATGTAGAAAAACAGGAGAAAAAATGTAAACTACTAGTAACTTAATTAGCTATAAGTAATGCATGAAAAGTATATTTAATACTTATTGTACTACATATATAGCCTGAGATTAAGTATACTATAGTGTAATTGATAAAAACTTTCAATTTTCCAATTTCCATTCTAAAAGTTTCTGACAAAATAGCAATTGATATTTGTAGCTAGATTTGTAACTATATAAAAAAGACAATTGACTACTTGCAAAACTAGCGGGTATGTTCACACACTATCACGCACGAAATTTAAGGTCCCGATTATGGTTCATAACATTTGTTCACTTAATGTTGTATTTTTTGAAAAGTGATTACACTATTGTATCAAGAGTTGTCAAAAACTTACAACACCTAATTAAGTGTTGTCTTGTTGATGTTACAAGTTAAATTACGAAAAAGTTATAAAATTTGTAAGTGTGCATATGAAATATGTTTTGCAAAAATATAAAAAACAGTTAATTATTAAAATTTATTAACAAAATAGAAATAAAAATGCATCTGCACACATAATTATTACCCATTTTTTGATTACAAAACAGTTTTATTTTGTAGTTGTAATGGATTTAAACTGCAATGTACAATTTTTTGGTCCTTTCATTATCATAACCAAATTAAACATCAACATTAACATAAATTTTTATGGCTTTGTTTGTATTTTTCTAACAAAAACGTTTTTCATTCTTTTCATTTTTACCAATGCATTTCTACGCGGTAGCTGCGCTGTTATATGAAATACAACACCAAAAAAATCTCCATAACGGTACTCAGCGTTTGGTGCGTTTTTGGTTGCGACTATTTGCTTTTGCGATTATATTGCAACTGATATTGAGCACCCTTTTTAACAACTTTGCAAATTTTATTGCACTCCAAATAACAGCTGATAAATTAATGCACAATTTTTAAAAGAAATTAAATGTTTGCTTTGAAAGCTTTAACAAAAAAAAAACTCCATTTCTACAATTTTTTGTTTGTTTTGTTTTAAAATGTCAGCTGTTCGAGTGTCAGTGTTGCAAACGCAATACTCATACGAAAAAAAGCAACACGTAATTAGCGGTGCGTAAATGCAAAAATATTGCGAGTGCAATCTTGTACATTTTGTTGTTGGGTTGCAAAGAAAAAGCAACGATTTCTTGCATTCGCACTTACGCAAGACATTTGCACCAAATAATGAACTGCGCTCATGTCTTTTGATGGTAGAACTTGAAAAAAAAAAAATTTTCAAAATTTGTTGTTTTTCGCTTGTGTTTGTGTAATTAAAGTAACATACAAGTGCATCTTTCTAGAAGGGTTGCTTTCCTTGGTAGTTTTTTGTATGCAGGCATGTATTTTTGCGGAAATATGCTCTACAAATGAAAAACAACTCTGTGACATACACAACATCTAGATGTTGTGAACCATAATCACATAAAGAGTTGTAAGTTGTGTTGTAAATCTTACAGCACAACATTTAGATGTTGTGAACCATAATCGGGGGGTAAATTCCAAATCACGCACTTACGCGACAATAATAACATGTGTAACGTGAATAACATGCGACATGACATTTTCACGACAATCGCACGTCTCTAGAATTAATGATCATGCCAAGGTATTTACCCTTTGTATCTGAGAGAATGAGCGAACCATTTATTTAAATGGGTTGAATATATGGTGTCTATCTGTTGTGTAGATTACATGAACTGTTTTGTTTTTCTTTGCTTGTATTCCCCACAGAGTCATTCCAACGTATTATTGAGCAGTTTTTATAGGTTTTGTGTAGCACACTTAGCGTTTTCGTGAGTTGATACTAAAGCAGTGTCAACAGCCATGGTAGCTATCAAGTTGTTAGTTGATACTGGAATTGGAATATTAGATGTGAAGAGAAAAAACTGCTCATAGGAAAAATTCATAGAAAAAATTTCAAGAGTATATATTAAATTGTGATCAACTCATCAGTAGACTTCAAAAATTCTCAAAAGTTTGTTTGAAACTTAACTATTTATTCCATAATTCCCATGAACAGAATGAGAATCAGAAATGTTCAAACAAACCTCTAACACAGCAAACATTTCTTTTTTCGTTTTGCAAACTAACTTTTGAGAATTTTTCAAGTCTACTGATGAGTTGATTAGCACCAACGAAATGTCGTCGGCATATAGACAGCTGAAAGATACAACAAACATTTTTTGAAAAGGTTCATTTTTGGACCTGAATTAATACATTTCAATTGGCTCTTAAAGCAAATAAATAATTAAGTTCATATTTGTATATTTAGAAATATTTGATTTTGTTATTGTTTTACGATTAGTACTTAGTCTTGATTGTTTATTCTTTTACTAATTAATCACATTATTGAAAACTATTATTTTGGTTGAATTTTTCAATTATATTGTTGCTTAAAAACAATCACCCCTATCGTGAGTAAAATGTGAAATTTGTACTATCATAAAATGTTCATTTCCCAAGTAGGGAAATTCGCTATCATGAATATTATGGGAACATATGTTTTGCTATCAATATGTAGTGGATGTACAATAGGGAAGAAGAAAATATAAATACAAAGCAAATTTATTGAAAATTTGAGGGTACGTGATGTAAAAAGTAGTTAAATTTAGGTTTTATAAATAACAAACAGAAACTTGTAGTTTAAAACGTAAAAAGGGTGAATAAATCGGCGTTTTCATGCCTGTTAAATACTTTGGCAGATTCTCTGCTGGAAACAAAAAATATTATTTGGTATTTCGCCCATCGTAAAACGAAGCGCATGCTTACGTTTTTTTTACAGAGATTGGATACCAACAACCTGTTAGAAGAGATTACAAAGTAAGAATGGCGCAATCCACTTTTTGCGAAGTGCTCTCTAAAGTGTTGGATGCCTTAGAAAAATCTCAGCGCAGAATGGGTAAATTATCCATGGATAAAATTCCATTCATGAACTTTTTTTATAGGAGGGCCAGTACTTTTTAGTTCTTCAGTAAACGAATACCAAAATTCGTCTAGCACATCTTTAGAAACCTGCACAAAATCGCATGCCATGGGTGCGTTATTTTGCGCCCTATTGATAAGCATGTTATGTTGCACATTATTTATTGATTTAGACCTAAAAATAGTTTTCAGCTAATTTATGTATCCATTAAAATGTAGCAACTGCTTGCATTTTTTTTCTAGTTCCCAAAGAAAATAAAATAAACAAATTCACACAAAAAATGGGAAAAATGCCTTTGAAAAATCCATTCACGATAAGAGGAGATTTCGAATGGGAACACATTTTAGGGGAAAAGTTGTTCATGATCGCACTTTTAGGAAATGGGAACAAATTTTATGGGCAAAATTATTCATGATAGGGGTGAATGTCTAAGATGCTACAATTGAAAAAAAGCTACATAGTAGAAGTTTTTCACAAACAATGTTGCTTAGAGATAGTTTTCGATTTCTAAAAAATGAAACCTCGGGCTGTAAATCGCTTTTAGTTAAGATGTGCCTATATATTTTTTTCGTTTCACTGTGTTATGATAATGCTTAAATCAAATCGTTGTGTAATTTTTGTTTTTTTTTTTTGAGCTTAAACATGGTCTCTTGTTGAATGGTTGTCATGCTTTCACCAACCACTTTCATTTCCAATTTATGGTTGATGTTGACAATGTGAACGAATGTCACACATTTTTTTTTTTTTTTACTTTTGTGATGATAATTAATCGACCTTATAAAATGTATATTCGTTTTTAATAGCAATTATGTCTATTCGGGCTTCCAAGGTCCGTTTTTCTAATTAAATAAATAAGAGAATTATTTTATTTCATTTATTATCCGACGTTTCGTTGGTATTTTTCCAACTTCATCAGGGATTTATTTATATATGAAATCTGGCAACATTGACAGTAACATATGAAAATACAAAGATAAAGAATTCAATATAATAACAACAGCAATAATACAAACAATAATGTAATCAATTCAACTTACAATCTTATCCTTTTTTCATTTTATTTTTGACGAAAAACATGTTTTTGTTCGACACCAAACACACAACATAAAACATATACTTTAAATGGTCAAATAAAATAAATAAATAAATAAAATATCACAGTTAAAACAAATTGTTATCATTCCTATATCACAGCTGAAGTTACAATAACTATTCAGTTAACACAATGTTATAATTTGAATTAGTGACAGATAACGACAACTGTTTTACTGTTCATCGCCAAGTCACACATTTTTAACACTTTCTATGCATTTTACGAAGATTTTAACAGCCTTAAAAAGTAGATTATATTAGATGAGCCTCTGCCCTTCTAAATGGACACTTTTATTTTTGATTCATGACTTCTATCAAAGAGTTGTAAACTGAAAATTGTCATTATGTAATTAGGATTATTTTCAAATATTGAAATGGCATAAGTTTTTCTTTAAAAGGAAGCGTGTTAACTCACTTTAACTTAAAATCTCATTAAACCTCGCCAGGTTTATTCATTTGTGAAATAAAAATATATACATAAATATATAATAAATAAATATGAGTTGAACGAGTGCAAACACTTAAGCATTCAGCCATTTATCAGCTGTAACAAATCATGCGTTAAAAATGCTGTTAACATTACAAATATGAGCATTTATCTGGAGCATGAGCATGGACTGACATTTAAACAGAAAACAGAGATTAAACATCAAGGAGTACTTTCGTTAAGATAAAGAAGTCCCTTTCACAGCACACAATGGCATGAAAAAGGACACAAACAAACTAACACTGGTGCACAGCGTGAATGTTTGCAAATTATTTAAATCAAGCTGCCACATATTCATTCAGCGTATATACTGCAGTGAGCGTAAATGTTCAAGTTGAATGAAGTTGTGCAACAACCACAAAACACATTAATATGTACTTATGAGAAACATAAACGATTGTTTATGATGAACACACAAGTACGAATATGCAATACCGGTCTGCTTCTTATTGCCGCTGATTGCGTTTTCTTTTTTCTCTGCACAAAAAAAAACGATACCATTTAACAATAAAAAAATAAACTGACAAAAAAACATTTCTTAAAACAGAGGTACAAAAAAAGAACACACAGTTTTGATCAGTCTACGCTGTTGTTTGTTATTCCACGATGCATTCATGTATGGTTTGGTAATTTTGATGTGTTTTAAAAAATGAGATATTAATTTTAATTTTTTCATCATCATTTGCATCTCTCAAATTGGCAACAAGGGAAGTTTTATAAATGAAAATGATATAAGGAAATAACTGGCACATGTGTTTGCAAAACCAGCATACTTATGAAAAGCTGAAGTAAAAAAATTATAAACATATTTTCACTTGAACGCATGCCAATCAATGCGTACATGTTTAAGGTTTCCTCCATCCACTTGTGGCCATAACCAAGCAAATTGCTGCAGAAGATCATACGTACATATATTTGTACACACAAACGGTCATATATACATACGTATGTATGTATTAATACAACGTTCATATTTTTTCTTGTGCAAGAAGCCATCAACTCTTAATATACATACGTACATACACATATCATCCATATGTAGGTAATTGAGAAATGTAAATAAACATCATAAATCTTTTCTTAACGAGAATTTTTCTCGAACACATACTGAAGGGAGATTTTGTATATTTTGCAAAAGTGTGGTCGATTACAATGGGTACTAAACATAATGCACCATTTGTCTAGAAAGATATCACAGTATCGCTCATTGCGTACATATATCATTTTGAATGAAGAAGTGGTGGCGTTATATCGCTATCACACCGAATTTTCGTAGTGATTACAAGAAATTTTATTAAATTGTTAAGGACTTCTTCGTACTACATAAGTTACACTATATGAAAAGTATCAGAATTTGTTTTTAATCGATACTTCATGCAATATCGAAAGCGGTACTTACACCGCTGTGGTACCACCGGAATATTGCAGGTTTTCAAAAAATTATATACGCATTTCCAGAGACCTGCAGAGAAGTAAGACCAGTTGAAAGTAGTGACTGGCGCAGGTCGTGTGTTTTCGTAACCCAAACACGCACATGGCAGAAAATATAATTTTCTATCATGGTGCAAAAAACCCTGATACGACTAAGACATTTCTTTTTTACTTGCTTGTAAATAGTGAAGTTCTTAACGATTTACTATTTCTCAAGAGAAATATGTTCATTTGTTTTCCAGACAGCAATTCTAATCCCGTTATATTCGAGCACTCTTGTTCGTTTAAACGAACCAGCTGTAATGCTGGTGGAATTTTATGCCACTCTACTTAATGAGCAAATTGGGCAGTTCATTTTTTATACACGTACTAAAACTTTCATTCGCTACCCGTTGCAGCTGCTGTACGATAACGTAAGCAAGAATTAATTTAATTATTTATTTGCTATGGAATTCAATTTTATTTTATTTTTCTATCACCGGTATTCATAAAAAATAAAACATTGTTGAAATACATTTTAGAACAAATTTTTCATATCAAATTTGTTCTAAAATGTATTTGAGCAACATTTTATTTTTTATGAATACCGGTGTAAGTTTCTGTCTTTAGTAGTTGTCTTTATACCGCCGACATTGCCCTAATGCTACTCAGTTCGGCAGTAAATTCGAAAAAAAACAAATTAAAAGAAAGTTCCCGTGCACATCGGAACAATAAAATATGAAGTAAGGTTTCAAAAATTCTTTGAGGTATTTTCGAGTTTACTGACGAGTTGAGAAGCACTAAGGAAATTTTGGCGCTACATAGACGCCTGAACAAGACGTTAGACGACATTGATAAAGTATATTTTTAGACCTTAAATAGTAATATTAGTATGTGAGAACACTTCAGAATGTTACGTGAGTTTCGATGTGCGCCTCGATGGATGAATTGGTAGAGTGCTCTACCAAGAGTCTTCGAGGTCGCAGGTTCGATTCCTGCCGAAGGCTCTGGGTGTTTCTGCAGACAAGCAAAAAGCTTCGCAGTTTTGTGTTTGACAAAAAAAAAAAAATGTATGCAAATGAATAAAACTCGTATTTTGTACTCTTTTGTAACGAAAATTAGGAATTAGTGTTGGTACGAGTTAACAGCGCTATTTTTATAACAGATGACAATTGTGGAGAAGATGAGTGGGTTTTATGGAAAAATTAGGACTTCTGCGAAGTAATGACCATATGGAACTGGTGGTCCGGGGGGTTGGCTATGACCTCTGGTACCTGGGATGTCTATTATAACCTTTGGAATCCCATAAAATGGCTTTTAAAAACACTCCATTTAAGAAATTTCTGAAGAAGATGAGTATGCTCATGGAAAAATGAGGACTTCTGCGAGGTACTGACCATATGGAAATAGTCGCCTGGAGGTTAGCTATGACTGAACAGTTTGACATATATATCTATAGAAACTCCATTTCATTCACAAAATTCCTTTATTTTCTCCAGCATATGCTCCGTAATTGGGTTATATCTATTAAGGTGTCTCTCCCAAGATGATGGGACCGATTTTGTGCGAAGGCAGAGCACTGGCAAAGAGAGTGCTCTAGTGTCTCGCGCTTTCATCCCCACATGCTCTACATTCATCTGCTCCCGCTATTTCTATGCGGTTAAGATGTGCCAGTAGTTGAGAGTGACCTGTCATAGCTCCCATCAATCTACTTAATTCTAACGTGCTAAGTGTTAACAGTCCCCCCGTATCTTCCTCGTCGGGATCCCCCACAGAATTTTTGCATTGATTCTCATGGTTTCGTTATTTTAGACCATTGTCTGAGATCTGTCTGAGATCTATGTGTCCAGTTCGGTAGCTCAGATGTAACTGCATCGAAAGGTTTCGATGCGTACCAAGCTTATGTTACTTAACTCTCTTGCTCTTGAAGCAAGTGAGTTTGCTCTTTCATTTCCAGTTCTCATGCCCTGGCACCAATTTCATTCGCATTTTACCATGAGTCGAGCAACATATAAAAAATGTTATATATTTTTTTTAATTTTTTCTAAACACGAGCTACACAATATGCTGTTCGCAACGCCGGCGATATAACATATTATTTTTATTTCTATGGGAATGCAGACACATCAGTCAAAAATATTCGTGAAAATATTTTTCATTTTGATGATATAAATTACATTTACAGATGTACTAGACGCAATTACAACAATATTATGTTTCCATACAATATTTTCTCGATTGATCAAATAGGCAGATGCTCTTCTTGTCAAAATTGTTTCATAATTGTTAACCAAAATAAATTAAAAATGAATATTTTCTATGATACTTTGTGTAGTATTAAGCAAACATATATATGTACGTATATAAATACGTATAAATCATACACATTTGAGATGATCAAATGATTGTTTTTCGACTCACGGAACTCATGATCAAAATAATCCTCTTCACACAAATTCGTGCACGTCAGATTTTTTTGGACCTGACGTCACACACGCTTACTAGCCAAATCTTTTCACCCACACATTTTCACGCACGAACCGTATATAATCAGTCAATTTTGCCCAAGAAAAATAAAAAATTTTCACGACTAATTACATTTACATATATTGAAACAAAATATAAACGTAAACAAAATTATTTCACTTACATAGATACATACTTACGTGGTCGGAAGAGAGAACAACCTAAATCTTGAAACGTAATTTCGAGAAATCTCTGTTTCCCATGCTGAACAATTTTTTTGAAAAAATTTAAATCAGCAATTTAGCAGGATTTTTTGATAAATTCAATGCTATAGGATGGAAGATTCTATTAAATACATGTCTTCTAGGACATTTCAGCGCATACTGCGAATTGTGTAAGACTATTAGGAAGGATTATTTTAATCCTGTTTTGATTGCATCTTTTTAATAAACTACATGAAGATTTCACATAAGGCCTGTTAGTAGATATTTCATATATGTATGTTTAACTCAATTTGGCCTTAAGTCGACTTATGTTGTCATCGCTTCTGCGATATCGTTGAGTTACGCAAACAACGGACAATTACACTCACTGCTTTGCTTTCCTCTTAATATCATCCCGCACATCGAAAAACACCATCGTTTGTTGCACTGCTACAGAGTTTACAATTTCTTCCGCTTATTACTTCAAGAGTAAATTATCACATGCAGGTTGGTGGCTGGTGTTACAGCTAGCACTAGTTTACTTTTATATATGTATGATGCAATTCAATCTTCAATACCTCTGTTTTCCAGACTATTTTCTTTTGCAATGTAGTACTTATCTAAGGAATCATTCAACGTTTAATCATGCAGAACTCGAGAGTTACAGCGAGAAATTCCCTCACACATTCCTGCATACACATCATGCAGTTCATTTGCTCTGTACAATCCAGGCTTTTCGGGCTTAACGTCAAGAAACTTATGCTTTCAGGGTGTTAACTTTTATGCATAAACAAAACAAACAAAACAATGCTCATAGGTACAATTAAAGATTTAAAATTTGTTTTTGCACTGCATATGGCTTATTAGGTTATAATTGCATATGAATTACTTCCCTCAACAGTTTTTTTCCTTTCACACAAATCGACACATGTAATGCACATGTGTAGTAGAAACTGGGCTAAAATTAACTAAATTGAGAAGTAGTTCAAGGAAAAATGTGTGATCATTTTTTTTTTTGTAAACAAAAAAAGTTACAGTGTTATTCAGAAAAAATTAATGTAGGTTTACTATCCAATAACAACGAAAATTACTGTGCTGAAATTTTAAAGTATGTAGACCCCTACTTTAAGTCTAAAGTAAAATGGCAATTTCGTTCTGATTGTTCGTTGTTTGTCACATTTGAAAATATTTGTACAAGATTTTTTGGGAATATTGACGAAATTGTGAAATGCAAAAGGGCGTAACAACAACAAAAAATCAAAATGGGGGTTTTTACTGATTATGGTAGAGCATACATGAACATAATACATGTTCTCATAAATTTTTTCAGTCCTAATGTCAACAAGTAAGAGTTCTATATTCGGCTGGGCCGACTCTTAAATACCCTCTACAATGATATACATATTTACCATTATGATTGATTTTTGGTGCCACAAGTTGTTTTGTTGTCAATTCGCCAAAAAGGCTTTATACCACCTGAAGCATTTCTTTACCTAGATAAGCAATGATATATCCAAGATGACAGTGGCATTCCAGTGATGTATCATATATACAGACGTGCCAACATAAAAGCAATAAACTGCAAACAAATTACAGGCACAAACAAAAGATTTGATACAAGCTATACTTAAAAGACAAAAACATGTTGCCAAATTTAAACCTGAGGAAATATTTGTGGCTAGACCGTTAGGAGGCCATTGTTTGGATTCCTTTTATCACTTGACTACATTTTTTTATACATAAAATATTAAAGAGGTGCTTTTTTAATGTACAAAACTATGTAGTACGTAAAAGTTTTACAATTAATCCTAAAAAGATTTTATAGTTTTTGAAATAGACATGTACTGGAGAGCTCGCATAAGGGATAGAAAATAAATCACTTAACAGCTGTTAAATCGGTAGCCATCTTGAACAGTAATGCCAACTTAAAGTTCTATATATCGAAAAAAAAACACCCTTTATTTCATTCATACATTTTGCTCATAATTTTACACAATATTTTGTGGTTCGCCAACGTAATAACTTGATTAATTTTGAGTTTTGTGTAGAAATTTGTTAAAATTCACTTTTGTAGTAAGGTAAATAAGGGCCGTTTTGTCAAGTATCAATTTAATCAACAATAGTCACATGACTGGTATGTAAATACCAGGTAACAGTGTATTAAAATTTTGTTTTATACTGACTGAGATGTTCCGGTAAGTTTGGTAAGTGACTGTATTGTTTCTCTTAAAAAAAAAACGGTCAGCTGACATGTTTTCTTAATTAAGCGTTGCACTAGGCTTGGCCATTTGTACATGTATTTATTTGTAAACGGATGAGAGCTTTAAACTTAAAAAAATGGAAGGGGAGAAATGTTAATGCATTTCCCGAAATTTTTCGAAAGAGAAAAAACAGTTAGGGTGGATCATAATTAGGGAAAATCATACATTAGGGGTCACATTGGAGACAGTTAGGACCAGAAATTTAATAGACATACACATCCTTTATATATATCCGTTTCATATGTTTTAATCAGTTGTTGAGCAGGAAAAATTAATGAGGACCCTCATTCTCTAAAAGCACCCTGACACTAATTGTGATTAAAAGGGAGCATTTTGTTATATTGTATTTGAATAGCACACCCTTTAAGGAGGGCAAATAAAAAAAATATTGGCGAAGAGAAGTTGGTAAGCGTTAGTCTTATAATTTGCGCCATTAAGATTCATACAGCGATAGCTATGAATCTTTTTGTGGATTTTGTGCCGTTTACACCAATCCAATAGTCCTAATTTTCATTTCATGCAATTATCTTTTATCCAATAGCACAAAATAAGAGGTTCTACCGTATCTCAATCTCGATTTGCATTTAGGATTTCTATTTTCCTAATGTAGATGTACACTTGTATCGAATTTAGAATATGTATGTGTGTATTAAAAAGCGATCAGAAGTAAATGTTGCCATCAAAAGTTTTTGTGCTCGACTACATACACACATTATAATTTTGTGAAAATGCCCCATTAAAGAAGAATAAAAGCCTTTCATAACTGCTCCTCCCCAGTTATGAAACGCTTTTATTATTATTTTTTTTTTTTTTGGTTTAATTTTTTTTAAATAACACATGTGTGTATATTTATCCACAAAGATTCATAAGTAGGGGGACATACATATGTATGTACAAACAAATATTTTATGTGTGGCTGTATGTATGTATGTGCATACAACTGTTTATGTACCGCATATTCATTATTCACTGTTCATTATTATAGGATGAAAGAAACTGATTGTTGTGTATTTAACATTAATTTTTTTTAATAATTTTGTATGCCACGGTGCTCTCGCTTTTGTTGTTGTTCAATTTAATGTTTTTGTAGCAGCATGCAAACAACTGGGTAAAAAATTATTTTGTTGTTGTTATGGTTTCGAATATTCTAAAATGAAACACTGTTGACACTTGCTTTTGTTTAAGTGTCATTGAAACTCTATTTTTGTTCACAATTTTGTTTATTTATCCGTCCATTTCTATATGTTTTTTGAAACATTTGGTTAAAGCTTCCTGGAGGAAGATGCTTATCAAAATAAATAAAAATATTAATGAAAGAAAGATGAATAGACAAATGAATAGAAGCAATCACACATGTACATATACAATTTTACAAATTTGCCAGAATATGCGAGGGTAACGTTAAGAAATCAAATTACTGAAACTTCATACAAGTAATATGAAGGCTTTCTAAGGTATTACATACGTGTAATCTTCGAAACTAATATCGTATAAATAGCAGACAGAAACACTTCGTCATGTTAAATTGGCTGAACATTTCGAACGGCATTCATAACTTCGTAGTAATTATGTATTTTTTATAAAAAAAATGACCATTTATTCAATCTAATATTAACTTTGATTTCACATAAAAAGTAGGAGCATGGTTAACAACAAAATTCTACAAAACTGCCTGCCCTTAAAGCTCCACCCATTAAACAGTGTGAATGTGATTCCGAACTGTCAAAGGCTAAACAAAAAAAATAAATAATAAAATAAAATAAATAATAACAAGTAAGAGTGCTATATTCGGCTGGGCCGAATCTTAAATACCCTTCACAATGGTACATACATTCCGATTGATTTTTGGTGCGAAAAGTTGTTTTATTTGGCTTTTAAATGGGCCGATTTTTTCTGAATTTCAATATCAGATCCACTACCGGGATTTAACACAGGCTGCAAAACTTTTATTTAAATAATTCCTAATATGTATGCTCAAGTTCAACCACTGGGTGACACCAATTCTTTTTAATATCAATGAAATAAAGAAAAGCAAAATGTATTTCTTAATTATTTATCAGTTAACTTTATAGTAAAATTTATTTAACAAAAAATTGCATATAATTGCATTATTTTTGAATTATAATGCTAAACATTGCCATTAAGTGTGATTTGCTTTTCAATTTACTTACGTACATATGTGGGTACATGCATACGTATGTATGTATCTATAATAGAAAACTCTAAAATAAATTCTTTATTATTGAATATTTTCAGTGTGTTCCATAAAACAATGATTATATACATACATATATACATACATACATATTTACATTGCTTGCTTTTACAAAATTATTTTTTTCTTGTGCACGTTGTTGATGATCTATTGCGTATCATCATACACATGTGTGTGTGTATGTACATATGTAAGTACGTAGGGAAACGCAAAATGATTTTTTGTGTGAATGAATTTGAAGACGCAATTGTTTAAAAGAATTTCATTGCGTACCCTTTTTTCAACAATTCTTTATATCACTTTCATTTTCAAGCTCGTGTATATATACATACACATTTTTACACCAAAGCAAAAAAATTGTTTATGCTAACATACTTGCATGCATACATACATATGTAGATACATACATACCTACATACATACAAACGTATCTACATACATACATACATACATACATACATACATACATACATACATACATACATACATACATACATACATACATACATACATACATACATACATACATACATACATACATACATACATACATACATACATACATACATACATACATACATACATACATACATCATACATGATCGCAAATATTATATACATATGTATATAATATTATATACATATGTATGTACCATTATGATCGATTTTTGGTACCAAAAGTTGGGTGCATATGGGCCGATGTCCAAAAATTTTCTAATTTTGCCCCTAAACAGCCTGTATGTACCATTCCGACAAATATTTAGTGCAAAAAACTGTTTCGTTTAGCTTCCAGGCCCGACTTCTTGAGATATCGGGAGGCGCTATATCTCGAACATATATGGGCCGATGACAAAAAGATTTCCAGTTTTGCTTCTGACTAACCTATATGTATCGTTTTGATTGATTTTTGGTGCCAAAAGTTGTTTTATTTAGCTTATAGAGCCGATTTCTTGAAAAATCGGGAGACGCTATATCTCAGGTATATATAGACCGATTGCAGACATTTTCAAATTTTGCTTTTAAACACCTTATATGTACCATTCTGATCGATTTTTGGTACCAAAAGTTGTTTTATTTGGCTTTTAGAGCCGACTTCTTGAGAAAACTTGTGGCGCTATATCTCGAGTGTATATGGGCCGATGTCCAAAATTTTCCACGTTTGCCTCTAAATAGTCTATATGTACCATTCTGATTGATTTTTAGTGCCAAAAATTGCTTTATTTGGCTTAAAGAGCGGATTTCTTGAAAAATCAGGAGTCGCTATATCTCAGATATATATGGACCGATTTCAAAAATTTTCCAATTTTGCTTTTAAACACCTTACATGTTCCATTCTAATCGATTTTTGATACCAAAAGTTGTTTTATTTGGCTTTTAGAGCCGACTTCTTGAGAAAACGGGAGGCGCTATATCTCGAGTGTATATGGGCCGATGTGGAAAAATTTTCCACTTTTGCCTCTAAATAGCCTATATATACCATTTTGATTGATCTTCGGTGCCAAAAGTTGTCTTATTTGGCTTATAAAGCCGATTTCTTTAAAAATCGGGAGACGCTATATCTCGGATATATATGGGCCGATTTCAAAAATTCCTTCATTTTTAGGATTTAATGGGCACTAAAAATGATATGGTTTAGTTTTTAAGAAAAAATTTTTTTTCAATAATCTGAATACAAAAATTACACAAAATATCCCTCAAAACCCGGTTTTTTGAATATATCTCGGCTATCCGTGGACCTATCTTACTGAATTTCAATAGCAGACCCACTACCGGGGTTTCACACGTTTTAGCGAAAGAATGAGGTTTCTATCTCAAACCGTTTTCTCAGAAACGGTATTTCAACGACTACAGACGGACAGACGGACAGACGGACAGACGGACAGACGGACAGACGGACAGACGGACCGACGGACAGACGGACAGACGGACAGACGGACAGACGGACAGACGGACAGACGGACATCGCTCAATCGTAATCGCTATTGATGCTGATCCAGAATATATATACTTTATGGGGTCTTAGATGGATATTTCAATGCGTTACAAACGGAATCACAAACTTATATATACCCTTACACATTTATGTGAAGGGTATAATAACCATTGGCCAAATAGTGCTTGAGAACAAGCAACGAAAAGGCGATAGTTCTTCAGCACGAAGTTTTGTTACGACTAAAGTTGCCAAAGTTTTTGATATAGTTATAAAAATTTGTAGGGACTGCGGTTACCTTGGGACTGATTAGCGTAAAGGGGTACTCTAATACAAAATTAAAAAAATTTATTTCAGGGTTCTGAAAATGGTTTTTTGATATGATTAATAAAACTATTTTTTAAAGCTTAAGGTCTTATATTTTTTCAAATATGAACTTAATTATTTGTTTGCTGTATTAAAGGTTTGTTTGATTCTCATTCTGTTCATGGAAATTAAGAAATAAGTAGTTAAGTTTCAAACAAACTTTTAAGAATTTTTCAAGTCTACTGATGAGTTGATTAGCACCAACGAAATGTCGTCGGCATATAGACAGCTGAAAAATACAGCAAATATTTTTTGAAAAGGTTCATTTTTGGACCTGAATTAATACGTCTTATATTTTTCTTTATTAATTTTTCGATATATCGCTAACAATTTGTTAGCATCGTCAGGAATCTTTAATTGTTTTTATTTTCTATTATTTAGAATAATTAAAGATTCCTGACGATGCTAACAAATTGTTAGCGAAATATCGAAAAATTAATAAAGAAAAATATAAGACCTTAAGCTTTAAAAAATAGTTTTATTAATTTTAACATTAAAGGTCAAAAATTATATATAAAATAATAGTTTTTTGATATGTCTTAATAGAACTTTTTTTCTCACACCAAAAGCTCTCGATTAATCGATGGCATAATACCGACAAGATTTTGTCCTTATAAAACGATCAATCCTATTGTTCATGATTTTTCAAATACAAGTAATGGTTTGCGATAATGCAGCAAAATTTATGCAGCAGAAGTGTGTGCAGTATTATCATATTTTATGTTGACTTAAGCTACTTTGCCATATTGACATATAATAATAAGCAAATGATTTTCTCCGCTTGAAGGTAGATAAAATGCCCACTAATTGACATATTTATTTATTTACTAGTAAAAAATCCCAACTGAGCTCATAGAGCCATACACTGAAAAATCAATCGATTTGTACTAAAATCAATCCCAAGCGGTGTCAGAAGTAGAGTATGTACGAAGTTTCTTAAATCAAGTGCGTTGTGCTTGTTTTAAGTACGTATTTTTTAAGCTCCAAATATATAATTTTAGCTAAATTCAATTACAGGTTCGGATTGATATTAGCCATATCTAATCCTGGCTTCGGCTTGAATATAACTCAAATTTACGCTTAAAAATAAGAATGTTTTTGATTTGGGATCAGTGATATTTACCATACTTGGTGCGATTTTTCTGAAGCTAAATAGGCATCAGCAAAATCGCAAACTCGTACCTGATATATTCCGCTCTACTTCTTTAATATATTAATAATTTATAAATTATTTTGTCTTTTTGCCGATTTGAACCTGGAACCAGCCACTCAATTCTGTCATCGTAGCAATTAAATTAAAACAAAGTTCAATGCTTAAACAATCACACACAAGGATTGGCAAGAAATTCATCCAAGAATTCCATACTAATTTTAAGCCCTAACAGAATTGATTCTCTTTAATAATAAAATCTATTCGGCTTGTTTTCAGTACACTTTTATGTTATGCGTACTTAAATTTTCAAGTACGCTTTGTCCTAAGGTCAAGTAGAGAAAATTTTGACTTAGGTTTTTGTGAAAACGCGAACTAGCACGAATTTCAAAAAAAAGCTGAGACCCGTGTTTTATTAAATCGCCTAAAGATTAAAATATATTAATTTGGAATTTTTATTACAAACACTCCCGAACAAAAAATTCCAAAAATTTTTTGTTGACAATATCCTTAAAAAAGTACATGGATGATCGTCCTTGGACATATTGTATATAAGACGCGTCTTAAAAAACATTTCTTATGATGCCCATATTGCACAGTAAAAAGTTCTGGTTTAATTTTAAAACTTAGTGGTTTATATTTAAGACAAATTTGGTATATAATTAAATTTTTATTCCAAAATAGTTTAAGTCTAAAACTAAGAAATTTTTTTTAAATATTTCTAAACACTAATAGGAATAAAAGTAATACCAAAACTGTACTAACAGTTTCGGTACTGTCACGAACTTTCAAACGTATTTCTCTACCGTCTACTTCCAGATTCAGGTTATTCACATCTAAGGTATAATACAAAAATAGTACTACAATTGAGGTAAAACGTAAATGCATTTCTTGAAAATCTCACATGACCAATTCCTTTCATATCAATTCCATTAAATAATGGTAATTAATACTATTTTGTATCTTATCAGACAAAGAATAGTGTTTGGCCATAATAGCGAAAGAAGTCTTTAAATCAATACTTACTTAAAATTACTATTCCATTTGAATTGAACTTCTCACTATCCTCGTCACAAATTTTTATAATGAAGAACTTTCCACCACTTTTTATTTTAATATACATTTCTTACTTTACACTTGCATAAATGAACTTTTTGGCATTTAACCACATGACATTAAAATGAATTGTTTTAATACCGAGATCGGTATCAAATAAGTCTCTTTAGTTGTCATTTATAAACTCTAAGGTATAAAATTTTCACAATAGAGGAATTTTATGCCTCTTCTGGAATTAAAATAACACTTCCATTGATAAAAAAAATGAGAGACATTTTTAATTTTTGACGTTTAACCATATGAGGTTTAAATATATTTTTTAATGCCATTTTTGGTGCTTAAGAATATAAAATACATATATACTTTTAAGTCTTTTTAGGAATTATTTATGTATAAGCTTGAAAGAATTGGGTTCTGATGAGAGAAAAATGCAATCCCTTTTTTGGTATTAAAATAAATATTCATAAAACAAAGAGAGAGAGAGAGAGAGAGACATTATTTCTACCTACTTAATACAAGTTTCGGCATTAGATTTAATCGAACAGCAATTATTTTTCTTGAAAAACGAGATGTTAGTAAAGTTTTGGTATTAGTTTTATTCCCAATATTCTCTAGAAATATTTAAAAAAATCTTTAGTTTCAGATTTAAACTATTTTGGAATAAATTTTGAATTATATACCAAATTTCTCTTAAATATAAATCACTAAGTTTTAAAATTAAACCAGAACTTTTTACTGTGTATATATATATATATATATATATATATATATATATATATATATTAGAGCGACTCACCAAAAAAAGGGCTCGATGGACCCTTATAAAAATGAAACTTGGACCTTTTTAAGATAACATTTAACACATTTCACTATATCGAGCATAGAACCATGGAGCGCGTAGTCAATTATCAATAAAAACTTATAATGTTACTCATTTCTAAATGTTTTTAGAACTATTGAAAGTGTAAAGCAATATTCTAAAAATTATTGAAACCAAATTCTACTATAAATTAATTGCTGTCAATATTATTAAAATTTTACAAATCAATCCTGAATTATGAGGATATATGGGTATAGCTGATTTAATGCTATATAATGAATGAAGGCTACAAAAAAAATTGAGCTTGGTTGGGTAGAAAATAAAAACCTTTTTTTCCATATGTAACACCGCGTAGAGAAATGGACCTTAGAGTAAAAAAATCAATTTTCACTTTTTTTATGTGGACAACATCTGAGCGTCGAATGAGACCGATCCCATGCTCCAAAAGTGTTCCCTCCCAGAGATATGCGCGTTTTATGAAAGTGAAGTACACCAAAGATACACGTATTTAAATTTTTAAAATGGCTCTCCTGAACAAACCCGGTTTTTACCATTAGGACCCTTTCTATTTTGCGACTCACATATACATATATTTATTTAAACACTCGAAATTTCTTGTTTTTGCACTCCAGTACCCTTCTTTTTTGAAGTAGCTTAATCAAAACAACCCTTTACTTCCAATGCAACATGTCTGCCATGGTAAACATGTTTATATACATTCATGGGCTTTCCAATAGCAACATCTCACATCGTTGTATGCGTCAGTCAGTCATGTTTTCTCATTTTCAAAAGAAGCAACAAAAAAAAAAACAATTTACTTGTTGTTTTGTTCTTCTGTTATGTTTTTTGTTGAGTATTTATGTGGTTTTAGCATCCTCTTGTTCTCTTCTACAGAAATCATTAATTGGGGGTGTTTCTGGAGTGCTAATATTTTTATAATTTTGCTTTGTGTCTCATTCTCCACCACAGCCTTCGTCAGTTTTTGTTTTTGGAGTATGTTGTATGTGTAAAACTGCCATCGACTTCATTCGTCTGTCATCCGCTTAAGGCATATAACGCGTGTCCGTTTAACATTGAAAATTGTATATTTTTATTTTGTCGTTTCGTATTTGAATGCGTGTTTAAATTTCATGGTTTCACCGTTGACATGTTTTCATTTCGTGACGTAAAGTATGTAAGTGCGGAAAATTACAAACATTTATCACTTGAAGAAAATGTGCTTGACAAATTTTTAGGGTGTGATTTTTTAGGCAGCACTCTCATTAAAAATTAATATTCTTATTTGATGATAATAAAAAAAAAAAACACTCAGTGGAAAATAACAAATGTTTAAAGGAGAAATAAATGTGTATCGTGAAGCTTAATGGCTTAATGTGTATTCTGAAACTTGCATATAACCTAAGAACGCAGTTTAAAGATGTTTAAATGTGCAACTAAATAGAGTTTCGCAAAACGTGCAAGGTATACTAACTTACCCAATACCCAAAAAATCAATGGTAGATGATCTTTGTTATTAGTTCAACATATGTTTAAACTAATTATTCTGCTAAACACTAAGCTACCATTAAATGAAGAAGATTGCTAGTTTAAGCTTCATTTATAGTGCAAATACAAGTGCTAGTTGACTTTTGTGCCATTGTTGTCAACCATTATTTGAAAAAGTATATGTTATAAATGGCAAATTGATATACTGATGCAAATCTTAAGCTGACTTAAAATAAAAAATAATAATAAAAGTTTTGCTAGCAATGAATTTTTTGTTATAAGTCAATACTAACAAAGTAAAATATGTTTATTTTATAAGAATGCGAACAAAAATTGTGGATGTTAGTACAGAGTTAGTGAGCACCTGTTAATGCATGCAAACACACACACACACACACACAGAAAAAGTGATAAACTAGATTTTGCGATTCCATTACTATATATCAGACAAAAATAGCCAAACTTAGAGATAATGTTTTTCAATATCAAGCTGTAGGGCTTTGTGGAATTGTGAATATAGATATTCTTTAATTTATGTGATCAAAAAAAAAAGAAAATGTAAGTGTTATTTTATGTTAATTTGAAATAAGATTAATTATTATAAACTCGTCCAGCATCGACATTTTGAAAGGATTCCCTGACAAGAAGTGTCACTGCTAAGTAAGAACTTGTTGGCATAATAAATAACACAAGTACATTCATTTGTTATCATGAGCCATTGTGAATTTATATTCACTTAAGCACAAATCTTAAACACAATTTAATATTTAATTAAATACGACTCTTTCATGCATATTATTCATTCATTTCTTTTATTCATTCACTAATTTCATTTATATATTGCATCTATTTCATTCTCATTCACGACAGCAAGAGATATTGTTTTACAATATATAATGTTCAATTGGGGAAAAAAAATTAGTGTACCAAGCAGTGCATCCATTACCAATAGAAACTCTTTGGCTTGAAATGGAATTTACTTACATAAAAGTAAACTAAAAACCAAACATCACAAATGTCACCATAAACACATACATATGTATTTATAACGTGTATACACCCCATTTTAAAAATTGTTATTTTATAAAATTGTTAAATGTATGTAGTCTTATTGATTTGGCCTTAAAATGTTTTTGGAATTTTTGTAAATACAGCCGTTTCTTATAAACCTTTTAAAAATTATTTAACATTTAACTAATTCCATTTTCATATATTAAGGCGAACATTATCAGGTACATCAGTGCTGTTGTCTTTTCGAATTAATTTGAAAGTTTTGATACGAGTATTTAGCAAAAAGCTATTAAAATTTTACATTCAATTTTAATTACTGTAGAAAAGAATCATTAGAAAATATTAGTTTTTTCATGACTATTTAATGTATGTACATATATCATCTGTATGTAAATATTTATTTTTTTTTACTAAAATAAAGCAAAATTAAAAAGGACCAACCCTGTTTGCTGTTCGACATTGACTCACCCAGAATGTTCCATTTGAGCAGTTTATTGTTTTTTTTTTGTATGTATATAACATCATGCAACATGAAATCCATTTTTATTATTATTTACTTTTCTCATGGAATAGTTTAGATCTTTAAGCCAGACATTAAAATTTTAGTATTCAATTTCATAAAACAAACATTACGCGCAACATTCATATGAGAGCATATAAATATGTATGTTGAAAAATAGATAAGTGTAGAACGAAATTGTTAGTACCCTATTAGATCTTACCATTTTGTAGGATTTGTTTGAGTAGATGAGGACAGCTGGAGCTTGAAATTTTTCTTGAGAAAGATAAGAAAATGATATTGATGGGCTCTTAATTTTCAATATGTTTCGATATCCTGCCACATCAACACCCAAACCAGTTGAACAAAATTTACCAATGAACTTGTGTATACCACTCAGTGCATATATGTATGTAAAAACATATACGTATATCTTAGGCCCAGCCCTAAGAAGGATTTATTGGCGATTGTTCGAAAGGTATTACTACAATTTTTAGTGCAGAAATCATCATTTCGAAAGTTGCTAGAGGATATACAGTCAAAAGCTATTACATCTGCGGATCATACCTAGATTGATTCATGACTCACTCTAAAACAAAGAGTGGTGTGCCCTGTACTTTTTCTGATCGTACTAAAATTAAAAAATATTAAAAGACAATTATAAAATGTTGTACATGTAATCCAAGTAGAGAGTAGAAACCAAGAAAAAAAATTAGTAAATATGAAAATAGAGTGTCTTTAGGTCAGTATCGATTAAAATTTGTGAAAATTTCTGTGTTTATACGAGAAATTGCGGTAAAAATTTTAACAAATAAAATAAAAAAATTACAAAATTATTCTGTGAAAGAAACAAATTTTTTTTATTTATTTATTTATTGTATCTTCTTTTTGTGAACAAACAATACGTGTTCAAATCTTAAATCTAAAAGTTAAAATATTAGACCAGCCAGTGCCAGACTAAGAAAAATTTATTCCGAAATTATTTATTCAGAACAAACCTAAAACTTGCACCGATAACTTGTTGCTAATCTTATTTCAGGAAGGCATAGATGTTCCGCTATCTATAGAAGAGTTTTGGGACACTGGGTCAAAAATAGATAGTTCCTATTATTTAGGAACAGAAAATCTGTTTAAAAAAGTATTATATGTTCTAAGAAATTCATCAGTAACTTCAAATAAATGTGGATGTCATTATAATATTTCAAATATGAACTTAATTATTTATTTGCTTTAAGAGCCAATTGAAATGTATTAATTCAGGTCCAAAAATGAACCTTTTCAAAAAATATTTGCTGTATTTTTCAGCTGTCTATATGCCGACGATATTTCGTTGGCATTATTATTATTATGGTATAAGTGGTTGAGTTTCAAACAAACTTTTAAGAATTTTTCAAGTCTACTGATGAGTTGATTAGCACCAACGAAATGTCGTCGGCATATAGACAGCTGAAAAATACAGCAAATATTTTTTGAAAAGGTTCATTTTTGGACCTGAATTAATTATAATATTTCGATATTTAAAAATTACGATTACAATTGAACTGCTGTCTATGTGGTATCAATGTTACTAGCAATTTTCCTGGCGTATCCAAGGTTAATTTTGACAACATTGAGGAAAGTTTACAGCTCAATATCAATACCAGTGTTTTTTATACTAGTAAAATTCCAGTTTCATACTAGTTTCATTTTATGCAGGCAATGAAGGATGATATTGGTTGCCAGTCGCTGTGTGAAGACTTTCGTAGTTCAAGCCTTCATCTCATCTCCAAATAAGGAAATATTAGGTTTTTAGTCTCTATAGTCGACGTCTAAAGTGTTGAATGGGTTACGTTAAATGTTATTGGCTGGACCACCATCCGAGGGATATATGTACATTTTGGAAACTTTAATTTTCTTGGGTTTTTTAAATTGAGCTTAAGGTCACTTTAAATTCAATAAATATATACTTGTTTTATTTATTGCTAAACTGTTCGATATTTCGATATGTCTTTGTGTATCTCCTGCAGTATAAGTATAAGATAGTACATAGAGTACATAATACAGTAGGCAAGTTCTTTAGTACGACTAAGGACGTATTAAATAAGTTGAAAAGGTCAAATTTAGTTTATAGTAGTGGTAAAGCTGATGAACAATGTAACAAGGTTTATATAGGGACAACATGCAGTAAACTTAAATCCAGGTTAGCAGGACACACATCTGATCTTTAGCTTCAGTGGTATTCCAGCAGAAAGGAATGAAGACTTTTCTGTAGGGATTACCAATTCTTATCAACCTTATTAGAAAGGAGAACACATTAAAACAGAAAAGAAAACTTGCTATGTACATTTTTTTTGGTTGGTTTCATTATTTTTGATTCCAAAAAAGTCAACTTCGAAAATCTAATTAATCTCTTATACCTTGTTTATACATGCATACATTTCTAATTGAGATAATATTCAGTATATTGACATAATATTTTTTGCGTTCATACATACAAATATTGCGCTAACTCAATTAGTATTTGACAGCTGGAAAAAAGTTGTTGTTTTTGTTTTGGTAGTGAGAAAGAAAAAGTGAAAAATATTTTCAAATAATTTGTTTGGTTTTGTTTGCTTTTGTTGACATTTATCTCGTCATTCATCTCGCATTGCATACTTTTGCTTATTAAACTCATCTTTTACAGTGTTGTGTTTCATCTTTTTCTCAATATTCAAAGCAATTTTGAGTTTATTAAGCAATAGCTTTATTGACTTTTGTATGGAATATTGAGCTCAATAATGGACTTTATTGTGATTATCTCAATAAAGGTGCATGTATGAACATGTTATTAGGGTGTTTTGTTAATTGTAACATAAACATAATCAAATAAAGATTTCTTATTCATTTCATTATGTTACCTTAATAAATGTTTTAAAAAGTATTCTTTTGGATTTCAGAAGGTTTCAGATGACTATATGCCCATCATGTCTTGTATTTGCTTATTTAGCTGAGAGGCTGAGTGACAACCGAATTTATAAGCTTGCTTTTTAAATTTTGCAATAAGGGTTTTCCTATTAAAGTAATAAAACTTCCTTCTTGAAAAAAATCCATAGAGATATTTTATTAACTTTAAGTTAAGTTATTATTTGTTTACAAGGTGCTGTTTTCTCTGTGCTGTAATAAGGAAAGTTTCACTATTTGTCGATTAACAGTCAACTTTTAATTATCGATGAGTTATGAAAACAAGCGTAAGTGTGAGCGGTTTTCTAAATGAAATTAAATTTATGTGCTGCCTAAGTGGAGCTTATAGTCTCCAAAAAAGGTTTTTTTTAACTCTCAAAAGGTTTTTTAAATTTTGAATCAAACGAATGAACAGTGAGTTGTTATCATGCACTAACACAATCATTTGTATGTAACATAGCGTAGTGAAAGAAACAAAAATGTATTAAATGATTAACTTTTTCTCTTTTATTTCCAGACAAATGCTATATTTTATGCATGAAATCCAAATTTATTGAAATAAATAATATAACATCTACTCGGAATTAAAAAAAAAAAATTAAAATAAAATAAAAATTGCATTAAACTGCTATATCATCCTGGCACGTAATTTTAACACAAACTAATACTAGCGTGATACTCAAAATCGTCTGGTTGCAAAAACTGCATAATAATGCAGCTTCGAATGGTACGACAGCGAAAACGGAAAACTCAGAAAAAATAAAAACATTTGCCATGATGTTATGACAAGCCAAATAGAATGATATAAAACGTTTTGGTAGCATCAGACATAAAATAAAAAAAAGAAAACAAACAAAAAACACTTCCAAAAAAAAAAAAAAAAAACTGAAATAGAGAATTTAAAATAAACAAGATATGCAATTTGAAAAAAGTACCACAAATACAAAAACAATTGCAAACTAAAAGGTAAAAACTAAATCAAAACAAAATCCAAAAATTTTACGATATAAATGTTCTAAAAAGAAGAGCTCCCCAAACGCAAAGGAGAAAAAAGTATTATAAAGTGTGAACAGAATTTGTTGCAATAAATATACTGATTCGTTTAAGTGTTTGAAATAAAAACTTCTCCCTGTTATTGATATTAATGATAAAAAATTAGCCAAAACTTGTGTAATCAGTGTAAACCGAAAGTGGAAGAAGTGTTTTGCAAAACCAGAGAACAAAAATAAAACAAATCTTTCCTGTAAAAATTTTACGAAAAAAAAACAAAGAAAATTTAAACTCAAGCACTTTGCGGACAGGAAATTATTAATTATGACAACAGCAGCGAACAAACGAATGGAACTAATTAATTTGCTGTGTTCGACTAAGTAAGTAGAAGTGAAATCATATGCTATGTTTTCTTTTTTTTTTTTATTATTAATTGTTGCTAACAAATAAGCCCAAAAAGTGTGCAGACACGTAGAACATGTCTTTATAATTTCAAAGGCAAGGAGAAAAACGATACAATTAATTCCATAGATAAATGTCTATGCAGGCGAATGGAAAATTCATTCACAACAGCCTTGCTGGCTAGGAGGGCTTCATATTTTATTTCAGAATTGATGATACACATTTAATGTAACATAAAAGAACTATGCTGCCGCAACTTTATCACAACAGCCGCAACCAGGCAGCCAATCAAGCCACCAACCAGTCAACATACTGAAGAACGTATTTCATTTTCATTGCAAAAATTTTCAGCCAAGTTTTTGTACGTGAGCAATAAGATAATTGTTATAAGGGGGGAATTTGTATTGCCGTTTATGATATTAAAACGATAAAAGAGTTTTCGAAAAGGATTAGTAAAGCGTAATACCTTATTTTTTTTTTTTATAATCAGTCCAATCATGAATGATAATTCCGTGAGAGTTTTTTCTCTTTTCCCTTTCCTCTTATTATGTTGATAAATTCCTTAGGAATTTTTTTTTAACCTTTCCTGTTTTAGCCACATCGAAGGGGAAAAATAGTCGGCGGGGAAAAAATAGCTATTTTCAAAACATATGTTTTTTGGTTTTTCCTATAAAAAATCTCGATATTACCAACTTTTATTTTTTTTTTTTTTGCTTCTCAGGTAATTTATGATTGGAGGAATTTTTTTTCTCGAGAAACGTATTTTCCTTAGGAATAAAATTCCTTGAGAATATTCATGATTGGGCTGAATATATTTGTCGCAAGAACTACATATTTAGGGTTTTTTCATAAAATAAGGTTTTAAACAAGTGTTAAATATAAAGCTGAGTATTTAAACCCAAATGCATAGGTAAACATAGTTGTATACTTACATACCTATGCATATGTGTATACATAGAAAGACTTAAGTAAAGTAACTAGCTCAGAGGAATTCATATTTACTTTCTTAAAAAATATGTATGCACATTATTTATGTAATTACAAATGTATGTACAAGAAATACTTGTTTGTAAAAGAGAATCAAATATATGAGTATATATAGCTTTGGTTATGTTGACTAGAGGGGTTTGTTTGCCAATCTAAGCATAAGCTTGTTGTGCGCTCCGTGGATTTAAGAGTGAACAATTTGAATCATAGGTACATCGAAACTCCGTCGCATTCACAAATTCCCTTAATTTCCTCTAGCATATGCCCTGTAATTGGGGTATGTCTGGTAAGTTTGCAGCAGTATTTATTTTTCCCCCTAAAATTCCATGGTCTCGTTATTCTAGAAAGCTAAATGGGCTCAATATGCCCAGTTTTTTTTAGCTCAGATTTAACTGCAATTGGGTGTCTTATTCTGCTGCGTATGCGTTTTTTTTCGTAAGCTGATTCTTACTACAAAACCAACACGTTGAACTTTAGATTTAATATTATAGTTATTTAAATAATATTTTAAACTATCTAATTTTTGATTTTATTTATTTTTTCTTGCAGCAAATAGCAGTGTGCGAATGACGTTCTATTAAAAGAAAAACCAGTAAAATAATCAGAAAAAAAACACTGATCAAATGCAAAATTGCACTGCAAAATCATAGAAATGAAAGTGTGAACTTTAGCAAAGCATGTCTTGTGTTATATGTTTCCTTTCCAGTATATAAAATTTGTTTTGTAGTAAATCTATTCCGACTTGTATACGAAAAAAAAAAACAATATTTTTGCCACTCCATACATATAAAGAAAGGAATGTTCAATTTATAATACGATGGCAAAACAGCCACTGCTATAATGCTGTCATAAAATATCAATTTTCAATTTTTCAATTTATCTTTAATAATACTTGTTTGTGCTCGACATATGGAAAAATGTTATTGAGTGTAAACATTATGATGCCATAACAAGTAAAATTAAGAGCAAAAGAAATAGAAATAATTAGATTTTGCTGTTGCCTTTGTGGCATATTTATAAACAAAAATCATTTGGTCCGATAGCAAACCAATTGTGTGTGCGGTTTTTTCCTTTAAGAAAAAGCATACATATATTTTTTATAAAAAAAAAATTTAATATAAAATGTTTGGTCAAAATCTTCACGTCATGAAATCTTTTATTTCAAATTTAACAAAAACCTGCCAATTTTTTACCTGCCCCAGCAAAAGTCACACTGCCATGTCTCGGTTTAAAAGAAAATCTTCAATTATACATGCAACAAACAAGAACTCAACCTCTACATCCCGCAGCACAGATCAGCAACCACATTTAAAAAAAACGTCTGCAAATAATAATTGTAATTTAAATAGCATTGGACTCATTTTCACGTTGATCGTTTGCAATGGTAAGTATATATTAAGATTCTAGACTCAAATCGACTAAGTAATAAAATCTTCTATACACACTGAGGTGCGTTCACTTAGGAAAATGTTAACTGTCAAATAACAGGGCCCACTATTCTTTTGTTGACCATTGTTTTGGCCCAGCACAATAATAAATATAAACTAAAAATGCATATTTGTTCATACATACATACATATATAGAAAAGAAACAATCAGGGCAGAAAAACGTAAAACCATTAAATTTCATGTGAGTATATGTTAAGGTTTTATGTGCTCTGCTAGCAGCTACAAAATTTATAGCAACAAATTATTTGAAGGAACCTTGCAAGAGCAAACACAAATTTACCTTGAATTTTATTTTTGCCATATTGGCCAAACAAAACCTAAAAGCAGTGTTAATCAAATTAACGAATAACAGTTTGTGCTGACTAGTGTAAATATGAAAAAAAAGAACAAAAAAAAAAAAGTGAAAAATTAAACAACCGAAACCCACCCCCTGCCATCAATGGTTTTTATATGACTGTGGATAAAAATGTCTGTTCGTAAGGCCAGTGTTGCCGGTTTGGGTTTTGGTTCAAGTATTGGCTTATGTGTAGTTCTGTTTGACATTTTTGGGGCATTAATATTCAAAAAATAAAACGTTGCTCAAATACATTTTAGAATAAATATTATATGAAAAATTTGTCGTAAAATGTGTTTCAACAATGTTTTATTTTTTATGAATACCGGTGTAAGTATTTTATTTGACATACATATTTCGTCTCAGCTTTTATTTATATTTTTTTTTTTTTTTTTTGATTACTATAATGATTATTTCTAATCGTTTTTGCTTTTTATCAAAAATAATACTTCTTATTCTTTGTCTCGTTCTCTTTTGCAAAACTTCGTCCAGTCTTTTTGTTATATGTATAAGAAATTAAAAAGAACTTAAGTAGAAAACTAAACAATGTAAAAACTGGTAAATGTTTTCATTAGAACAAAACTCTTTTCGAATATTACAGATTTTAAAAACTTAAATTAACTAAAATTTTTAGTAAAACTACTTTTTTTCTTGTAATTTATTACATTGCCTGGGTCAGAGTATATGTGTTTCAAAGATTTACATCTGCATTCTTATTTATTTGCTCATATATTATTCAACAGCCAAATTTATTTCTTTGCATATATCCATGTTTTCTAGTACGTTAAGTTTTATTCCTTCACCTTGCGTATGTGGTAGTTTCACTGTTTCTGAAATATACGAAGATCTACATTTGTTTTTGTACATACGGTTCGCGAAGTTTGATTGAGAGACAATATTAGAGTCTCTGGTTTTTTTCATTTCCTTATAGTTTCTTAGGTGTTGTTTATATTTTATTTTTGATTTTGGCTCTGTTTGTCCAAGATAGCTGTGCTTACATGTTAATCCAGGTAATATACCTTTTCAGTATTTACGATTAATATTTTGCCCAAACATTTTTTGTTCTATATATGCTATTTATGATGAAAATAACCTAAATTAAAATAATAGGCTTGAGGATCACTGCCTTAAAGTAAAATCTTGTAAAATTTATTCTTCTTTAGTTCTTTTCCTGAATTTCCTTTACTTTGTGGCTTTACGTATGTGAATGTCTGTGCATATTTAATTTTTTATATCCGCCTGCATTTGCCTGGAATGGAAGTAAACAAGAAACTTGTGGTCACGTTTTTCAGGCAAAAATGTACAAATATTAGTTTAAGTGTGATCCTACCTTTAACAATTATAATAAAAGCGAGCATAAAGATAGAATTCAGTGCTGTTTTTCTTATGATTTTCCTCTCACAAAATTTCATTTACGTCTTGTAACCTTAAACTAAAATGTTAATTTGGCAAATTAAAGGAAGTGTTTGTCTCCAGCTACTTCCCTGTTAATTGTTATCTTGTTTTTCTCAACCTTAAAGCAATACATTTTAAAGCAATTTCACTGCCCTACAGCAGATTTGCTGTCTTACGCAATACATTTTCAAAGAAATATTTCATTTACGTCCTGGTGATATATCATTTGTTCTTACGGAAAATTTGCTTCTTGTGGCGTGCAAAGTTCTCGTGACAATATTGTTGCCATTCCTGTTGCAGTTGATAAGTAAAAGCAATTAAAAAATAATAACAGTTGCAACACCAGCAAAGACCGCGACGATGCACAAACAAAATTCGACATTACTAGAATGTACTGTTACTTAAAGCATTAACTGCGTTAAACATGCAACAATAGACTGGCTGCCTGAGTCTTCTCTATACTAGTTTGTATTGCGCCGCTAAGCCAAACATTAGTGCTAATGTAATCACGCTTTAAGAACTCATTTCTAATCAAAATACAAGTACTGCATAATGAAATTTTTGCTGTTGTTTCTTGCCTGTAACATGTGAAAATGACAGGGCAGAGCAACAAGCGTATAATAGCATACATGTAAAGAAACAATTATGCGTTGGGGTGGAGTTTGTAGGAACTAATATTTCTGGTACTCGCTTAAGTTTCTACGAATATAAAATAAATCACAGTAAAACGAAAGCGCAATGTAAAAATAAAATTAGTAAATATCTCAAGATTACGTTTAACCTCTAACTATGTTTTACGGTGGCGAAGAGTTAAACATATTCTTACTTTTTTTTTTGCTGGTGGTTTCCAATGTCTTAGAGAGATAAAAATGTTTTGAATCTCTTCAAAATTTGTAAGGCAGCTAACTGTGTAGGCTATTATTCAAGAGCGATTCGATCTACACTTTCTGAGATGACCCAAAAATTGGGCGATCACCATCTTTAAATTTACTATATAGTCATTAATTGGATTACATGGCGCTGGTTAAGCTTCTGAAGACATTATAAGCTTGTTCCCATATTGCACATTGTATTGGCGGGATTCCAATTTGCACTAAAGCTGTTCCGGTGCTCAAAGTTGGTGCATGTGAGAGAGCTTTTGAGAGAGAAATATTCATGTTCTTTTTGTACGAAACAGCCCGCAGTTTTTCATCGCGCTAGCTTGGGCAAGTATCTAAACAATCAGCTGTTGCAAAAGAAACAAAAAACCAAATCTGAATTAACCAACACAGCAACAATTATGATGTTTTTTGATTAGTATTCCATATAAAAGTCGCAAGAAAGTGCTTTAAAATATAAATGCGTCCAGAAAAACGTTTCATATTCCAAAAATGTAAGTTCACATTTTCCGTACAGCTTCAAAACTTACGATAAGTTACTTTTTGGGATAGAAATGTTGTTTTTAGCGTTCTCGTACTTTTGTTTATTAGCGAAAAAAATTCATGACCATACATATTGCTGCCTATGAACTTCTGTGCTTGAGTAAGAAAACTCTAGCCTACTTTTGTGTCCGCTTTTCACTTTTTTTACATAAGCTTTTTTTTTTGTTGAGCAAGACTTGTAAAAAACAACTGATTGAAATGATTTATAATTCTCTGCTAAAGTTAAAAGTTGTATTTATTTTTATTTAAAGAACCACCATAAAAATAAAGGTTATTTAATAAATTCTTAAAATAACTAGAGTTTATTTTTCTACATAAAATGTTATCTGTGCTGACCATGAAAAATGCATCAAGCCTAAGGCCCACTGTACGTGATGTGCTACAGTGTTGGTAAATCATGTGTCAAAGACATGCATCATCTTTGCTTATGGTATATTTATTTGATTAAACAATTATTTTCAATGAGCGAGAGGCACCGTACTGAAGAATTTAACTTAAGCAAGAAAGAGGGATGAAATATTTAGACTTAAACGCAATCACTTAAGGGCTAATTCGGCTGTCAACATATAATAAAATATTCTCAATAGTTGCTGTCTTTGTATCTATTTACAGTAAATGTGTATAAAACACTCAAGAGCATATAAGTAAAGTGCATTCTTAGTGTATTTAGAAATAGATGCGCACATAAAGTGCATCAAAATATTGAAAATACTTTCGAAGTGTCGACAATCTATTGACACTTAAAGTGTCTGCCGCTGTGTATTAAATAGCGAATGTTTGACATTTAATGTTCGTTTTAATTTTATCATAATTAAAACAACAAAACATTACAGCAACAACTAAAATGAATTTGATGTGATTGAGATGGGACTAAAGTGCAGAATAAGGAAAATTATTGTACAGAAGGCTAGCAGTAAAGTAAAGAAACGAAAAATATTTTATGACTAGACTAAAGAAAGAATTTCATCGAGAAATCCCATTAACGAAATTAATTTAATGAAGAAATTCGCCAAATTTGTAATCAAAGTAGAGATTCAATTCAAATAAAAAATTATGTATCATTAAATTTATATATTAATTATTGTTTAATTGAATTAATGAATTAGTTATAGTTTAATTAAATTAATAATTTTTTTAATTTAGCTAATAAAACATCAACATTATTAATTTCTCAAGATTGCGGAAATCAAAAAAAAAAAAAAAATCCAAAGAGAATAAATAATTTTTGTCGCACACATACTTTTCGCAAGAACAAAAAGCTGCGCAGTTTTGCGTTTCTGGAAATTAAGTTCAGTGCTGACTGCTTATGTAAAATGAGTGCCTCGATATACCAATTGGTACAGTGCTCTAGAGGTCGAAGATTCGATTGCTCCCCTGGGCGTTTCTGCTGAAATGCAAGAAGCTTTGCAGTTTTGTATTTGTTAATAAAATTTTGAAAACCTTTGCAAAGCGTAAAAATATTTTACCTTGCACCCAATTTTTTCCAATGAAATTATTTATTGATTTAATGAAACTCTTTTCATATGAACAATGATATTTCTAACGAAATAATAAAAACCAATGAACGGTTCTTAGTGAAATCACACGACGACCCATACATAATCAGCTCATATTAGCTGAACTAGAAAAATAGGAGGAAAAGAAAAGGTGTGGTGTTGGTGTAAATTTCACTTGAATTTTCCTACATTGTAACTGGAAGAAAATACTTTCAGACAAGTTGTTCTGCAGTCGGACTGTATGAGTTTTCTCTGTAATGCGTCGTGTGACTCACTGCTCCACGAACGGACGAGCCCTGCAGAATGCAATTGTATTACATATGTAAATAGTTGCGGAAAGCGGAACTAGATTCATGAAATCTTCAGAGCAAAATCCATTGAGGTATTAACAAAACAGTATAACACAGCCTACACTGTGACGATGCGTCAGTATATATCCTAATATCACCGATTAGTTTCTCTCTCCTTCTATTTATTTAATTTTAGTAATAAATTCATTAGAAGTATGAATTGCTTCAGTGTAGGAAAATGATAAGACAAATTGCCAGGTGATCAAAAGTAGAAAATAACGTGAAACTTTCAAAAACTAAATAAAACTGTGCGTTTTTTTTTCTTGTATCGAAAACTATCGCTTTTAAATTTTTAAAAAGTAAGATATCACATCATTGATATCAATTGTAAGGAATTTTTGCACAGATATTTTTTGTTAAGCAGGATGTAGAGAACAATTACAAACTTCTAAGGTCGAAACAAAGAAAAATAAACAAAATTAAAATTGCGTTGTTTTGAACAACGCGAAAATTTTAAAATAAGCTTTCGTGTTCTATAAATTGTTTGCTTTGCCATGAAGTTCATCTAAAATTGTGAGCTTCAAAGCTTAACAAAAAAATTAGAAGAAAGTCAAAAAATGTTCTTAAGGTTAATTGCGTAAAAAATTCTATGTGCTTGTTGTATAACGCAAAGCTTGTGAAGCGTACAGCATGTATGAAGATAGAATGAGTGCTGTGTAACTGCGCCTTTCCTCGCCAGAGCTGTCCCAAGCTGTGATCGGCCACAGCAAGACAAAGTGTTGACCTTACTGCTATAGAACTGCAATTCTTGCAAACCTATCTAAGATGCTATCTCAGTTGCATTTTTAGTAAAACAAACATACTTCAGGTATCGCAAATTAGTGTTGCTGTAGTGCTGGGATTATTTTCAAGGCCTAGTAATATTTTTGGAAAAATTTTGGTACCAATGGAATCAGATCTTTATAACAATATTTTGGTAGGGGTGGTCTTAGAACAGTAAGTTGATTTTGCAACTGTAATCTTAGAGAACTTTATCTACAGATTTTTTTCGCCGTTGTCGAGATAAAAGAAAGAGTTTTTTACCATAAGTTTTCCATATTGCACTTAAAATCTTGTCAGTAAGTTATTTAAGTCTTTCAAATGAATTGTTGTTTTATTGATTTCCCAGCATATAAAAAATTAAAAGTCTCTTAGCAGGCTTCAAGTTGTTATCTTGAAGAAATTACAATTGAATTCTTTCATACCCATGATGATTTTTTTAACACTTCTTTATATTAAAATGTCATGTAGACTTTTAAATTGATGATAAATACATCAAAATTAAATCGCAAAGTCGTCAAAAACAGATTGATCACAAACAAATGAGTCAACTTTATATTTTTAAACACAAGGCAGTCCTACGCTTTTAATTTTCCTAAATATAAATGCTTTAAATAATTTCTTCAAAACTGCCTCTGTGTGTTTTATCTCAAGTGTAAATGAAGTGAATAATATTGATACGTTAAAAGGGGTTTTTTGTCCTTTGTGCGCAAACTTCGATTTTATCTCTTTTCTCATCGCTAAGTTTGAAAGAAAATTAAAGAATATTTGAAAATTTATTGTTATTGTGTGTTCAAGTGGTTTTTTTGTTTTTTCCGTTTTTGTCTTTCCTTATTGCTTCCATTTTATGTGATATTTATTATTTTCACATTAATAGAAAATTGGAAAAAAAGATTTATATATAGAATTTTAATGACCCTTTACATTTATGTTCATAAAATATATGTTTACCCATAATTATTGAAAGAAAATATTTTACATACGATTTCATTTTTTTATTGAAAAAAAAAAAAATAAATAAAATTTTGCGGAGTGAATTTCTATTTTAAGCCATTTAATTAAGATTTAATATGAGATGAAAGTTGTGAGAAAATGTTAGTTTTCAGTTTCATGTACAAGGTAACTCTAAACACAGAACTCGCCAATTTTTTTTTTTTTAGCAATACCTACTTTGTTTTTAATACTGTCATTTAAGATGGAATAGTAAAAAGGACGCCAAATAACAGTGGATCGTTTAGAATGCAAAGTATGGAAAATTAAATTATAGTGCGATTAACATCACTATATATATATATATATATATATATATATATATATATATATATATATATATATATATATATATATATATATATATACATATATATATATATATATATATATATATATATATATATATATATATATATATATATATATATATATATATATATATATATATATATATATATATATATATATATATATATATATATATATATATATATATATATATATATATATATATATATATGTACATGCATATGCGTTTCAGCAAATCGAACCTTTTTTATAATACAGGTTTTTGTTGTACTTGTAAAGTAAGATTTATGCCGGTCCGCAATTTTAAAGAGATTTGCACCAAAATTTTTACATGTACCTACATAAATAATATATGTAGCACCAACCATGCACAGTAGGACCAAACGTAGAACAGGCAAATAAATATTTATCTCTTGAACTTGCCATCTGAATATAAAAAATTATACGTTGATGAGATTTTTAGAAGCCCATTTTTACATGAAAATGGTTCTTTAATCTTTTTATTTTAATTTCCTTCATAAAATATCTTATGTAATAATCTTTTTAATACATTTTAGAGTCCAAAACTAAATTTATGTAGGAAGTACAAAATAATAACTTTTTTGGGGTTTTCATTGAAATATTTTGTTTGTTTCACAAAATGATAGGAATTCCTGCAGAATATAAAACTAAACCTTGTAATCTATCTAGAAGAATATAGCACTTAGCATTATTCTTATTCTTATGCAGTACTTTGAAGTGCACCTTATGTTTAAAAGTGCACCCTAGCTCCCCGTAAAACTCGGAAATTTTTTAAAATTCTTTGAAGCCATTCAAAATTAAATTTGCTGTTAATGAAACTCTATTAGTCAGTTACTACCGGCTGTTTTATCAAATTTGCCACAAAAAAAAAAAAACGTAAGACATGAAAAAGTAAGGATGAGGAAATTCGAAAACTAATTACATAACAGATTTCACTAAACGAATTTTTCATTATAATTACACTGTTCTGCAAAAGAACACTTTTTGGTTTTGTTTTGAATAAAAATATGTACGATATATGTACTATGATGCCCTAAGCCCAAATCTGCTTCCAGTTTTCATCTATCTCGTAAGGATTTTTTTATGGGCTTGGCTTATTTTGTCCTCTAAATTATACAGCTACGCCCATTAGCCATAATTCAGAAAACCCTTCTCTAATTTTAGTGAATAGCACATCAAAAAAGATTGTGTAAAAATTGTTTCTATCTTTTTCCGTTTCAAAATTATTCATAAGTCAATGGCGCAAAAAAAATTTTTTATGCAAAATTCGCTTTCGTTTTTGTTTTTAATATTCAATAAAAAACATGAAGGCAGCAGTTTTAATTTTTGACATTTTTCTAAATTCAAGATGTCTAAGAAATAAAACAATCTATAAATCATAAAAATCCGTAAGCAAATGTTGATTTTATTCACAATTTAAAGCAGGTACCTCTAATTGTAATAATCGCGCTATTAGAAAACTGTATTCAATTAAATCCTTATAAATTATTCAGTTTTAGTCTAAGTGCAAATAGTATTTTGTATTTTGTCTTCTTTTGTCTGCTATCCGAGAGCAAAAAAAAAGTTTGTACAGTGGGCTTGGGTGAGATTTTCAAAATTCAAAATTTTAAACAAATTTTTTTTTGCAGTTTGCACTTTTTGATTTTATAATTTTAATATGTAAAATCTTAATTTTTTTCACAAATTATAAGATCACTTTAGTTGTGGAATTCAAAGAGTTGCTACTTATGTTAATTTTTTTGTAAGTTTTAAAAAAAATTTTTCTGATATAACCGCTGTCCAATATATTTTATTTAATACAAAAAACAATAACTTTTATTTATTTTTTTTAAAACCTAAAAAATTTTTTTTCATATATAAGCCATTGTGCAACATTTATTAATTTAGTTAAGAAGCAATAATTATTAATTTACTTTATTTTCTTATATATAAATAATATTTCCATTTTTCGATTAAGAAAAACTTTTGGCAATTATTGTACCATCATGAGAAAGACCTACTGCATGAAATGTTTGCGTTCCCGGGATTGAATTATCCGTTTCATATCGCAAATAGAAAGTTTCCTTAGCATCAAAATAATGTTCTGCAATACTTGATAAATGACTCGGCTCTGATGCCCATTTATACAATTCCAGAGCTATTAAAAATTATATTGGAATGCATAGGATATACGAGTAAAATTCTTTCTGTGCGGAAATTTAAATCTTTCGTTATTATGAACGTAATTTGCACCAACAGCATGGTTGTATTTTTTTGTATGACAAATACAACATATAGTTAAGCACTGTGGCATCAGGCTGCTTTGTAATACTATTCTCGACTATGCATAGCGCCCATTTTGAATCTGCTAGAAGGCAATTTCTGAAGACTTGATTTTTCTAGAAAACCTAATTTTGTTGCTGTCTTTTACATGCATTCAAATGTTTTTTTTTCGTACTAGTAGAAGCAATAGTTTTGTTATTTCGACATCTTGATGTCAATGTGTGTCTGTCATATGGTTTCTTTTGATTTAACAATATTTGTTTGTTTTCTCATGTTTTATTGAAATGCAAACTTTTATCTATATAACTTTCTAGACTAAATATTCGTTCTCTTGTTTTTCCGTTGCTTTCATTTTGTTTGCCTTTTTTTATATGTTATTTATATATACATATATTATAAACTACTAAACAAGCCCGGAAACGGATATTGAAATTATATATTTATGATGGGTAACATAATAAAAAAATAGCTGTTGTGTTTATCCATATATGTTTCAATTACGAAGGCACACAACTACATGTGCCTTCGTAACTTAGTAATATGTATGCACATGGTATATAGAATCTATATTGTAGATAAGTATGTATTTATGTAGTGTTTATTTGTATGTGCATGTAGACTTTATGTTCCCAATAGTAATTAGTTTTGTGTTTGTTGCTGTCATCATTTATATTTCTTTTGTTCAGATTCTCTAATGGTGATGACAAAAGCAGCGACAGAAACTACAAACTAATAGTAAAATATAAATGTCCATCATGTCCAGGCCTCTACGGATACACAGAAATTAAAGCATAACTGCTCTCTTGTTTTTCTTAGGGTATTTTTATTTTATATTGCTTGCAATAGTATTTGTTATTAATTTTATAAATATTAGCTTCTATATATATTATATGAAAAAACAAGTGAATAAAAGATTGATTGTGGATATTTTGATGTTATTTAAATTTTAGCGGTTAAGTGTAGTGGCAAAAAATGCCACCTGGTCCTGTTTATTTTTTATTTATTTTTTTTTATTCATCTATTTTATTTATTTAATTATTTTAATTTCCTATACATCAAGATTTCACTTGTACATAGAGTACAGAAAAATGTTAAAAGGGCACAACTTGTCACCTTAGACACCACTGGAGAAAATATCTTTATTATGTAAATTAAAACTAAAGACATTAAATATACAAAATAATAAAATAATAATAATATAAATTTTTTGTTTGTTTTGTTTTTAAATTGTTATAAAAAAACATTCCTGAAGAAGATATCCATTGTGATATCGAAATATTGAATTTAATAAATATTTTGTAAAAAACAAGTGACCTAAGGCTCAAACAATTAGAATATTAAACAACAAAGGTCGAAGAATTAACATCAAGAACATAATAATAATAAATAATAAACATACAAAATAATATCCTAATTTATAATTAGTGGTTTTAAAACTGTATTTACTAACAACAATATACAAAGCTATAAGCTATTTTTCCATTTCTAGGATAGGATTAGGTTCTTAAAACTTACCCTTAAGTGTGGCCCAAATTTGTGAATCAACAAAGTAGACTTAAGCCCACTTTTCCTCTTCTCCATTGGCAGTGCCTTCTGTTTATGCAAAATAACAGAAAGCTTTTCGGCATTGCATTATGAATGGAGAAGAAAACGAATGCCTTAGTTATGGCTTTATATATTTCGAAAGCAGTTAAACTAATTTATAATTGAGTTGATCTGCAAAAATAAGATGAATTTCATTTAAATTAAACTAAGCTTAGAACACTTACTGTTTGTCAAGTAATATTCTTTAAACCTAATTCTTATAACTAACATCGACATACAAAAATGAAGGTAACTATTTCAGTTTAAATATAATTTTTGCAATTTCTTTTTAAAACCATAAAGGTAGCTACTATTAACAATTCTTTGTGATATCTAAAGCTTTTTCATTGTTCCTGCTATACTCTCGTTGTGTAACAAATTTTTTTTGTTCTTTTAATTAAATTTCTTGTTCACTCTGTCTTTTTTCACGGTTACAAAACAAAGCACATCCATTGGTTTCACATCCATTTTTTTCATATGTCGGTTGGACTTAAATGGGATTTATTTGTTTCCATATTTTTATGGTGGATTTTCTGGCCATACTTTGTGTTTGTATTATATGTATATGTACTTTTTTTTTAATTTCATTTGAATTGTCTCTTGTGCTGTTGTTTTACAAAAATAATATGGGATTAAAGTTTTTGTGGAATATTTAATATATTTAAGCAAATTTATTTAAAAAAAAAAAATTCAAATGAAGTTTTAAAATGCATTTTATAATATAAGCCATAAAAAAATTATTTAAATACATAGAACTCGAATCTAGTATTATATAATGAAGATTTTAAATTTTATTCATTCTGAAATTATAAAAGTCTTTCCTTGCTTACACTAATGCATATTTATGAAACAATATCTCACTCCAAAAACACGGAATTCCTTTAAGACAAATGATTCTTGAAAACCATGTGTTAAATCGTAAGACATTTTTTTCCCAGAATTTCCTCGATAAAATACAAGCTCATGTTAACCTCAACAATGCTTTAAATTTAGAACCACAGCCACTGTGAGAAAAGGCGGATGAAAAGTTTGTGCAACGAACGCAAAAAATGTATCTGCAAAAAACTTAAAAATTCGACGGAAATCAGGCACGGGCAGGAAATTAGGAGTCACCAGGCCCTCACTCGTAGAAAGGATTTTCTTAAACTAAAAAAATTAATAATACAAAGTCTAACACTTTTAGTGACGAATAATACAAAACCTTGTCATCACTTAATGTTAGCGATTGAATTACTATTAAACACAAAAGGTTGAACTCAACAACTAGTTATTTCCAGAGACAGATAAACTCCATTCAAGCCACAAAAATATTAACTGAATGTTTCACGATATCGTTCTGTTAACGTTTGTGAAAATACAGCACGTCAACTATTTCGTACACTGTCTATGAACTTTTTTTGGCCAGGTTTATTTATAACTTATATTGATAAACTAAAGGGTATTGTGATAAGATCATTTACCTGCTCTGGATCAGTGTTTTGATGTCCAGAATGTTAACGGATTCTACAAGTGCTGCACGAAAGCTGGAGGTCATAATGTATTTTTTCGCCATATAATTACTTTTGTGGGTTTTGTAACACAAATCACATGTTGTAAGAAGTTTTAGTCAAAATGGCTGATACAATGACACAAAAATGTTCACCAAATGGAGCTAGTTGTAAAGGACAAAGCCAAAATATGTAAATTTTCAACATTTATTAAAATAAAATAATGATTTTATAGTACAATAAGCGCTCACTGGCTTAAACTGTACCACTTTTGCGATCTATATTGCATATTTTAGCTTCCCTTTAAATGACAATGAACTTAGTTATTTATTCGTCATAAGAGCCAATTGAAATTTATTACTTTAGGTCTAAAAATTAGACCTTAATGCTTTCTGTCTTTCTGAGCCGTCTATATGCCGCCGACATTTCGTTGCTGCTAAACAACTCATCAGTAGACTCGAAAAAGTAAAAAATAATGTTTGTTCTAAAAAATAGACCTTAATGCTTTCTGTCTTTAGTAAAAAGAGTAAAGGTGTTGCAAGACGTAAAATGCTTTCTCTTTAAATGTTTGTTGTGGCAGTGTTTTTGATTCGTGTTCGTTAGGAGAGGACTTAGGTGAGCGACAAAATATTTTTTTGCAAGGTCTATAGAAGTAAATTTAATTAAAGGAGAGATTTTGCAATTTTTAATAATCTAACAATGTGGTGATCTTAGAACTACATCGTCAAGTTTATAGAGTTGAATTTATAGAGCGAAGCTGCTTATAAAATGTTTGAGTAACACCATCAGTTACTAATAAATTCAAATCGCCACAATCCGAGTCAAAAAACATGCAATATTTTTTCCTTCATTGCACTTTTTGCCTTAAGGAAACTTTGAATCATTTCTTAAAAAAAATGATTTGGATAGCTATGCAAAAAACCGATATAATATGCTGGACTCTACTGGCCTCCTAATAAAATTTGAATTTTTTAGTATCTATATAAGTGGATGATTTTTTGTCATCTCAGAAGACTTTTCTGTACTTAATTGATATTGATAAAAAACTGACCAACCAAGGCTTGAATTTGAGCCGGAAAACATTTTGAAACAATAGATTTCCTTGAAATATAAATTTTAGCTGAATAAAATAATTATTTTAAACAAAAGTTTAATGCAAAGGAAATATTTTTTGTGTATTCCTTGAGGTCTCTTTTTTGACAAAGGAAATATAGGTCCTTAGCAATTTAAAAAGTTTTGAACGGGTCAAAATATTGTTCGGAAGATATAGTTTAGTTCATCCTTAACTGAAAAGTCGATCTAAAGCGAAAAATATTTCCCATGAAATTTTTTATCCTTATATGAAACTGATTATTACTTTAACAATTTGGTTTACTTTTAAAGGATAAGCAACAAAATTGTGGTAAAAAAAATTTGAGCTTGAAACATTAAGCTCATTTTGTAGACGCGATACAGGCAAATTATGTTCTATGATAACTAATGATAAATAAATTCAGTCAAGTACGAGGCTTGCTCGCACACTTAGGTTTCCGTACGTATGTGTATGTGTACGTATGGAAAGGCATATGTGAATACATACATATATTGTATAAATTTCATCTCTTTGTCTCTTGTTGTTGTTGTCATCGGTTGTTGTAGGGCATCTGAAAATGCATACACTGTGCGAATTTCGGCTCTCTATCTCTTACGGTTCGAGAGTTATAGCTAACTGTTAATTTACCTTGTAAATGGACATCTGGTAGTTTTAGAGTTCATTGTGGTTTTTAGCATTTGTTATTGCTGAGCATATGTGAGTACATATAGTATGCAAATTTCATCCCTCCACGGTTCAAGAGTAACGGCAAATTGTTACTTTACGTAGTTTAGGGACACTTCGTAGTTTTCGACTTGTTGTTGCTTTTAGCACTTGTTGTGTTAGGTCATATGCAAATACATATATTTTGCGAATTTCAGCTCTCTATCTTTTACGGTTCGAGAGGTATAGCTAATTGTTACTATTCATTGTATGGGGACATCTGGTAGTTTTAGAGTTGTTGTTTTTTTTTAGTATTTGTTGTTGTAGAGCTTCTATATATACATACACTGTTTTTTCAGCTCTCGTTTTCTTACGGCTTGTGAGTCATAGCTAAGTGTTACTTTACTCTGTAGGGGGACACCTCGTAGTTTTCAACTTGTTGTTGTTTTTAGTATTTGTTGTTGTAGCGGCAAGGTACAACAACATCCTGAGCACTCTAGCTCTTACCAGTTCGAAAAATGGAGGCTGTGACGGACAGACGGACGGATGTAGAAGTTTCGGTAATAGCGTTCCGTTTCACTCTGATGAGTAGGGAACCCTAAAAAGAACTTTTTAGTTTTGATTAAATGAAACCAAATTAAGACCCAAGTAAGCTAAGTTTGTCTTATGTTAGTGTTATTTCTGATTCCTTTACATTTTTGCCCGTATGCTAACTTGTGCGGGACGGTTGGGCATTTTGAAGATAAGCACTTGGTATAATTTTTTTAAACAATTTCTTATATCTTCACAAAGTAAAATCCCCAATGTTTTTAGGAAGCTGTTCTTGGGACTATGGTTTTATTTGAAGAATGTCATACCTTATGATTATATATCACAAAGAAGTATCGCTCTCTAGGCAGTACATGACACAACAAGTTTTTTTTAATGAAAATTCACCACAACTACGTTTTAACTAACAATTAATAGAGACATTGAACTGCAGCAATAGCATATTAGTTCAAAGCAGTCTACATCATAGTTGTTTGGAACTTTTCACCGAATTGTATCCCCACCTGCGGTTTTTATGTTTTCTCTCCTACAAAACGACTCAACTAATGTACATACACACAAAATTTTAAAGCGTGTTCGTTATGTATGTATATAATCTCCATACGCATGTGTATCCCTATAGTGAGCTAAGAATTTTAATGCTCAAAATCTTTGAAAATAAAGCAAATAAACAAATATTCAATTTACATTTTTTTAATCATACACAACCACAATAACTGCGACAGGTGGCAAATGAATAAATAATCATTAAATAATTTACGTTATAAAAATAAATTGAAAAAGTGAAAAGCAATACAACACATATTTGTATTTTAATACATTTATGGATATATGTACAGTATACCGAGGTTAAAGGAATGATATGTTATGTCAAGCTGATAAACGGAAAAGGTTCGTTGATTATAATTATTTTATTTGTCCTTAATTATAGCTATAAAAGTGCAAACGCGTAATAAGCAATTAAAATTTACAAAAAAAAAAAAAAAAAAATATTGAAGAAAGTTCCAAATCTCGTTTAATATTTATATAACAAGAATATTAAACAGAAAAATATTATAATGTTATAATAATAAAAGGAAAATGAGTATTACATACTTGTTTGTGCAAATCTGAACGGATGTCAATGGCTTCTTTCTGAAGATGTATAATCACAATTTTTATTGATAGATGCATATTATTTTGTTTGCTTTCAATACACTTTAGATACTTTGAATCGTCATTCTCACTATTTTGTGATCTAAAGGTTTTGTTCTTTGTATTATTAAACATTATTTTATACACAATTACACGATTCGTCATATTAAGCAACAGTCGTTTTCAATTAGGAATGTCGTTATTTACTCTACGTAAAATATTTACAAATGACACTGCGTATCTTCAAATAAATCATAAGAATTGCATTTTACTCTAAGTCTACCTTAGTTCAATTTTGAAACAACATTATCACTAAAATTAAATTCGACAATTACATAGAACTGCTGGCATAGGAGATGAAAAAAGCCTTTAAAAACATAAAACATGATTAAGTATAGACGAAAAATTATAGCACTAAATTTACTACCTATTGAGTGCTAATACGAAGTAGAGAAAATCAAGCGTGAGTGCACGTGATTTAACGGCAGTTCACAAAGTTTCCCGAAATTTCAGGAAAAAGTTAAGACACTAACTTTTTTCGATTTGAAAAAAAAAACTTTCGCACATTTTTCCTTGAATTATTTTTCATGGCAATTCAATTTAGCCCAATGTCTACTACACATGTAATGTACATTTCCCTGGGTGAATTTGTATGGAAGGCAAAAAATTAAAAAATCCGATGGGGGAAATATTCGCTTGAGTAACTGTAACCCAATAAACTACATATGGTGCAAAACCAAAAATTAAATCTACAAAAATTTTTTTTTCTTAAAAAATGGGTATTTTTTTTTGTTTTTTAATCAAATACTCTACACTCGATTGGTATTTGTAATATTTTCAACGTTCTTAGACTTCAGTTTTTCAACAAAAGTCAATTCAACCTTGAAGAAGTTATACAAATTCTTAACGGCGAGACCTGTAATTTTCATGCCCTTGTTGACTATTTGGAATCATGTCTAAAATTATAGAAAACTAATGAACTTGCTTGAGAATTTTTATAACAAATGTATTTGTAGTTATCACGTTTATGCATAAATTTGTTTAGTAAAGCATATGTATGTATATTTAAAATTTTTTTTCTTTCTTTGTACAGCACTCATTTAGAAAATCTAGCTTACAACTTAATGTTACGTCAGTTATATTTTATATATTTATTTGAGCTAAAGGTCTTTTGGAATTTGAGTAATTATTTTTGTCAATATTTCGCTCTCCTTCGGATAGCTTCTTCAGGACAATAATAATGAAAAATGTTTTGATTGTTTTTTTTTCTTCCTGAAGAAGCTATCCGAAGGAGAGCGAAATATTGACAGAAATAATTACTCAAATTCCGAAAGACCTTGAGCTCAAATAAATATATAAAATGTAAGAAAAAAAGGGGTCAAAATAACTAAATGTTACGCCAGTTATAAATAATTAATTTATATTTAAACTGAACTGTGTAAGTCATATAAATCTATTAAATAAAGAAATAAATAAAAAATAATCATATATCTTTCTGTTCTACATGATTTTTTGGACAAATATTTCACTGCAAAAGAAAATACTTCAGAAAACAGTGGTATTAAAAATTAAACTGCCTCGTTTAAAAAAGTAAAGAATTAGTACTAGTTGCAACAAAATGTAATGTCAGACTTTTGAAGCAATTAGCAGAAGAAATTATAGGTATTGCAGCAGGCTCTGTAGCAATTACTGAAGGCGTTTTCCAATGTTAGGACAGATAGTGAAAGGAAAGCAACGTCACTAATTTTTTCGTTGTTTGCTTGAACGCTGTGTCTGTGCTCACAGGTGATAACAACATGACTCAACTTAAGGCAAAATCGGTTTATATATGCTATAACATTCTGCCAACAGAAATTCACAGTCATGTGAAATCTCCATGCCTAAGAAAGCTTGTTAAAAAGAATGAAATAATCCTTAATGAAAGTCATATACAACTTGCAATAAGTGCCTGTGTTCTAGAAGACGTGTTTTTATTACACCGTATATGAATTCTTCAATTTGTAATCTTCTTCTTCTATATATGTATATAAAAATAAGTCCGTATATGTACGTCGCCGAACTAATCATAAACGCGTCGTGCGATTTCAACCAAACTTATACACTACGTAGGCAGTAGCCCATATATGGTTTACAAGTGTGTTTCTTTTCTAATTTTGTTTTGCCGTGCGAAGCAGGCAACGGGTCCGCTAGTTACTTTAATAAAAAAGCTCTTCTAAATTGTCCTTGTGATATATTCGAAGAAATTGCTTAGCAATGCAAACACTACATTCTAAGCCTTCGTTCATGCGCAAAAATGCGTGATTAAAGTCAACAAAAAAAATTGTCGTGAGTGAGGAAAATTATTCTGACCGTGAGCGTGCGTGACGTGAGCCAAAAACACTAAACAACACATCTCTAATAGGAAGTGTGACGACTTCGAAGTATCTAGTTGTACCCTAGTTTAATTCATACTTTTTGTTTTTTGCCTCTATTAATCAGTCAGCAATCATTTCAAAGGTGAGATTAAGTTCACTCGGAGCTGTACTAAATAAAAATTACTTTTGAAAATAACAGAAATAAGACTGTTTTGAAACATGTTTTAATTTGTATTTCACAAACTTACAATAAATTGAAAAAAAGCAAAAGTTTTCCTATTTTCTTTGGTAGATAAAAAGTACTATAAAAGTTTAGCAAATGTAAACGTTGAAATTTATTTTCTTTTGTTTTTATATGTTTTTTTATGCAATTTTTTAAAAAATTCAATAAAATGTTATGAAATGTTTTCGCTATTGCACTATATAAGCCACATAATCGGTAAGTTTTGAAAATAAGTATTCGTTCAACTAAGATATTACTGTCTATTGGGTGCAATCAGTTCAACTTCTCATCAATCAATAGTGTGTTTACAATCCCAAAATTTTTAAATATACGGGCAACTAATCTTCCATAATCTCATATATGTATATCTACTTATAATCAGGGTTGTACATATCTTTATTTTTCTTTTTTCTAAATACATAGTTTAAAATAATAATATATTTTCATTTATATTAAATTACTTTTTCAGGCTCAAGTTCAACCCTTGGGTTTTCACTACTTTTAATCAATATCAATTAAGTAAAGAAAAGTAAAATTTATTTGCTAGGTGCACAACCGGCTGTTTCTGGGTAGCAAACACCCTTCATCAGCACCCTATGAACTTTGGACGTGTCAAATTTCACAATTTTGGCACAGCCGCTTTAACCACTCGGCAACCAAAGCTCACGCAATTTTACTTTCTGTTTGTATACTTAATTAACATTAATCAAAGCAATGATATTTTTGCTGTTTATATGAAAGCTTTTTTTTTTTTTTTTTTCATTAGAGAAGTTGTAAACTAATGGTTTGCTTTGTGATTGGTTTACAATAAATAGCATTGAAAAAATCTCATAGTGTTCAGAGCAATATATGTGTTTGTACTTTTTTCTTTGAAGTAAATGACAAAAAATTTTATAACACAAGCGAATGCAAGCTATCGAAATAGGTGAATCCAAATTGATTCAAAATCGAGTGACTACATTTCGATCGCTTATATTTCCTTGCGATATTGAGGAACAGGCAGTAAGGAAATGTCCACACACACTACTTTTTTTACACTTCCACCCCTATACTTATTGGTAGCTCCGCTATAATGCCATACATATGTAGATGTCGCCCCTTGAGTACTGATCTAGGGGTAAGAAATTATCCCTTACGTAAGATTTTAGAGAACCTATATAAAAAGATTTGTTAATTTAAGTCCTACTCATTAATTTTCTCCATACACAACCTTTAAAAAATATTAATGTAAAAACTCTGTAAAGCCGTGTTTTATAACGAAGAGAAAATATTTTTTTTAGTAGCAAAAATACAAAATACAAAATATCAATAGAACAACAATATAAATTTAAAGTTTAAGTTACGCCTTACATGGCCACAATAACATTAAAACTTAATTTCTTCGCTTGAAAACCAAACAAACAAAAAACTTCGTAAGCTCTAAAAAAAAATTTTTATTTTTTTTTTGTTGCGGGTATAAAATGGAAAACAAAGTTAACGAAGAGTACATAGGAACAAAGTTTTTATTTGTACTTATTAAAGTATAAAATCAACTAAGGAGGTGCACTGTGCACACCTTAGGGAGTCACTCGTTGTTTCAGTTGTGCTCGTTCACATACTTGCAGACATGTTTTAAAGTATACATGTTCTCTGTTCAAATGTGAAACTTTTGTGTTGATAGTCATATAATTTGTGTGAAACAAAAAATCCTTGGTATAAACCGAACTACAATAATGATTTTTGTGCTTTAGCTGCTACTTGCTTGCACAATAGGAAAGAAAGTTGTGCTATATTAAACCTAATACTGGAGTGAAAGTGCAAGGCACATTAAATAGTATTCAAAAATTATAATTCGAATCAAAAATATTAATTAGTTGCTCTATTATAGTAGACTCCATTTAGGTAGTTCGATTTAATTTTGTTTATCTACTTTAATTTTGTTTATCTAACAAAAAAATGTGTATATAGAAAAACTTGCACTTTAATTAGATGTTTAAATGCAAAAACGGAGTTGCCAAAACTACCATTCGAATAAGTGGCTTTTAAACAGTCTTTGAAGATTTTTTAAGTCTACTAAAACTATTACTATCATCAACGAAATATTGGCGACAAATATACGCCTGAAAAGCTAGATAGAACATAAGTAAAGAGGTGTTCATTTAACTACAACAATAAATTTATGGGCGCCTGTTAAAATATAAGCAAATATACAGTCAGATGTAAAAAATCTTAAAACTGCTGCGAAAGGGTGAAAGGTTTTCAGGATTCGCTATAAAAAAAATTCTTAAATTATAAACCATACTCACACTCTTATGTAAATAGTATTACACTTTTACTTCCTACCAACAATATACACAGTGATGCACCTGCTACTCTTGTGTACGAATGCAATATATAAAACTAAAGACTTCCACATAAACTTTATATAATAGGGTTAGGTTAGGTTAGGTTGATTGGAGGGGTTTGCTTGCCCATGTCTTGCGACATACACCTAAGCCAGTATAGGCTTGTTGTGCGCTCCGTGGATTTAACCGTGATACAGTTTGACCCATAGGTCTATAGGAACTCCGTGTCATTCACAAAGTTCCTTAATTTCCTCCAGCATATGCCCCATAATTGGGTTATGTCTGGTAAGGTGTCTCTCCCAAGATGTCGGAATCATATTTGTGAGAAGGCGGGGCACTGGCATAAATAGTGCTCTAGAGTCTCGCTCTCCTCCCCACATGCTCTACATTCATCTCCTCCCGCTATTCCCATGCGTTATATAATAGAAAGGGCTAAAATAGTTAATTTCTTATAAACTGAAAAAAATTACAAAGCAAATAGCACATATTTTGAAGTGCATGTATGTATGTATGTCAAATTTCACTTTAAAAAAAATTAACCAAAATCTATGAATACTTTTTATGTTTACGTTTATCATAACTTAAAAAATATTTTTTTTTCTTAAATACCGTGTGAAATGTTATGATCTTACACATTTATTTGAACAGAAGTTCAATATATTGCAGTATAATCCACAGCAAAAAATTGAAAAAAAAATACTATATGAAAATTTCAATTTAATTCCTATTGAAAAATTACCCGAAAAGATTAATTTAGTTCCTTCTATGAAAAATAATCTATAATTATGCTGATAACGGCAACGCTGGTAAGAGATAGTGAAAACTAATGTGAGCGAGTTCGTTCACAATTGATGGAAATATTTATGAATGCATAAAGCTTAAGTTTTAAAAGCAAAAGAATGCGAATGTAGGTACTATTAAATATTTCATATGTGCATAATTTTCTTCTTCTTACATTTACAAGTTTAACCCAGATTTTGGTAAAGTGTGATTACATTAAAGATTAAGCAATTGACACTCTGGTCAACCGACAGTTTTTAATCAATATGTTTTTAGCATTTAGTTAATTAACAATGCATTACGCATTTTATGTGGCAACGCTTAGCTTATCTGTTTACGAAAAATGGTGTAATGAGGGGCGAAAATATATAAATTCTGAACTTCTTGGCAACAAACAAAAATTTTCTTTCAATTCTGTCATATTGTAGAAATTTTTTAAAAAAATCTATAATATCCTCAATTAACACTCATACTTTTGAAAATTGTTTATTGCGAGACTGTAAGATTGTCATAAAATATTGTATATTCCATGTACATTAGCACACACAAAAACACATACTTGGAATTTTTGTATGTAAACATATACATGTATACATATATAAGTTTGAATTTGTGTTCTCTTTGAAGCGCCTGTTAGTATTTCAAATGGAGGTGTTTGGTCGGTTAAGAAGTGTCGGTCAAATTGTGCGGATTAAGGGATAATAATTTATTGTGAAACACAAATCAATGTAACGACTGGTTAAAATGGCAATTAAAAATTAATCACTCTATGTAAAGCAGAAACTACATAAATTAACAAATTTCCTCTACGAAAAAAATGGTGTTGTATTTCAAAAATGTTGGAGGTGTTTTTCTTAAAATTTTCCTTGTGTTATGATGCAATAAATAGTAGTGCAAATAAAACGCGTTTTACTATTAGTCCTATTCTACCCACAGTGTTTAAAATGTTTTTTATCTTCTTGTTTTTCTCACACATCTGAAAAAAACGCCATCAAGAAGAAATAAACAAAACAACTCTTATCTATTGAAGTTCTGCAAATACGGTACATGTTAAAAACATGAAAGTACTTCAAGCAACAAAGTTTCGCAGCAAACAAAAACAAATCACCTGGGTCTAACGCAAGAAACTAGAAATATAAAGCAAAAACAACAAGTTTAAAAAAAAGTATATTCTAAAATGCAATTTAGTGAAGCCGATAAAAGTCATCTACTTGAATGATTCGAAGTAATCAACTGTTTAAGAAGGGCTAAATTAAGCTACTGCAAAAAAAAAGAAAGCAAATCAGAAATGTGTTAACATATTAACAACTTAAAGCTTAATGAGAAATTTTGAAAATCAAGGCCATAACCTAAAAGCACGATTAAAGAAATGAAAACGTAATTGCTACAACTCTAAGGACTTATTTTTAATAAATTTTTAACTAGCCCTTTCCCAATTATTTTGAATCAACTTGGATTCCTCTATATAATGGACATATGGACATAAGTCCATATGTTATTAAATTTTTGCTATTTACTTCACAGACATATCAGCTCAGTAAGTTAAAGTTTTGATTGATTATTTATGCAAGTTTTGAAAGGAACTACTAAATTATTCTTGTGTAAATAAAAGCCTTTTTAAAACTGGTCAGTGGTATCTGACAAAGCAAGGCAAATACATACGTAAATATGTACAAAATAAAAGAGCAAACATTTTGAAAATGTGGAAAAAGCTTTTTAGCGTTTTAAAATTTAAGAGTATTTTTTTCTTTCAAATTCAATAAATATGTTATGGACTGTGGAAATACAGGAAGATTCTAGCAAAGATAAACAGATTGTTGCTAAGCTGTTGCCACTTCAGATCCACTGGAATCTTTGCCTCATTAAAAACTGGTATTCCTCTACCAAACACAAGGTTGGCTTCCATCAAGCCAACAAGCGCCACCAACTGTTCCATTGTGGATTTTTTTTTGTAACTAGTGCAAAATAGTTTAAAATATATTTAATATATTTGCTTAACACATATTTTTAATTTTTATTTCCCAGTATTTTAACAAATAAGTATACATTATTTTCCACTCGGCAGCAAAACCGCAAGTGCTTGATTTTGACATTTGTGTTTGCTGTGCTGACGACGTGGTGGAAATAAAGGAATCGGACTCTTACGTTTTTTAACTTGTCGATCGAGCTATCGTTCGAATAGAGGAACATAATAGAGGACGTGATAATAATTTTATTTCGCTTAATGCGAACAGTTGCACAACCTCGATAATGAGGAACAGCCAGTTAAGTTACTACTTGGAAACATCGATCTGTAAAGAGGTTGTTGCGGTTCTAGTTGGGGTGATTGAGTACTGTGGTTACTACTCATTGCATTAGCGGGTTTTATTCTCAGTGCTATACTACACTCTTCAAATAACGTATTTATCGTGCCTAAGAGAAAAATATGTAATGTAATATTCATATCTGTCCGCTAGTTCAAAAGCGTTTACAAAAAACAAAGAAACGGGATCTGTTGGCTTATTATGAAGAACGTCAGATCTAAGCTTACAGCTACAAATGAATTTTTCTAGTAGTACATTCGCCGGTGGGAACAACACAAGTTTCTTCTTCTATCATCAGCTAAATATTCAGGAAAAGAATTACGTATTCAAAAGGTCATCATGTTTGTTCATGTATCATACCATCGATTTTGATTAATAAGGACTCATTTAATTTCTATTATACAATTATTAAGCTACAAAAGAAATTGAATAAAGTTATGACAAAAAAAAAATTTTTTTTTACCTTGAACCAGCACTCAAGAGCTGAGACCTGCATATACATTGCACTGTACAGAATTTCTAAGGCGAGCAAGGAAGAATAAAAAACAATGAGTGTTTTTGCACTTTTAATTAAACAAAAGAAGAAATACTACATTTATTTTGGTAAACTTGTCAGAATTAACTGCTGTCGACTTGCCTTTTTAGTATCCGGTGTATATAACTGCGACAATATCTAGTGTTTGACAGCTAACAGCACCTCTCCAATATTTCAAATCGCATATACAAGCGGTAAATAGAGACAATGAAATAATCACGACAACACCTATTACGAGTTCCCTTTTTACCACACTAGATGTTTACGTCACAGAAAAAAAATTAGTTCACTAATTAAAATTTGTAGTTGAGTGAATGACAAGTTTAGCTGTTGCAATTGAAATTTTAATTAAATTATTTAAAAAATTAATTAGAATGATTTATCACTGTGTAACAAAGCAAATTAAAAACAAATAAGAGTGCTATATTCGGCTGGGCCGAATCTTAAATACCCTTCACAATGATATAAATATGTACCATTCTGATTGATTTTTGGTGCCAAAAGTTGTTTTATTTGGCTTATAGAACCGATTTCTTGAAAAATCGGGAGACGCTATATCTCGGTTATATATGGGCCGACTTAAAAAATTTTTGAATTTTTGGGATCTAATGGGTATTAAAAATGATATGGCTAACTTTTTAGGAAACATTTTTTTTTTTAAATCTGACCAAAAAAATGTCCAAAATACAGCTCAAAACCCGGGTTTTTGGATATATCTCAGCTATCCGCTGACCGATCTTGCTGAATTTCAATAGCAGGTCCACTACCGGGACTTAACACACTCTAGCGAAAGAATGAGGTTTCTATCTCAAACCATTTTCTCAGAAACGGTATTTCAACGACTACAGACGGATACACAGGCGTCGCTTAATCGTAATCTCTATTGATTCTGGTCTAGAATATATATACCTTATGGGGTCTTAGATGGTTATTTCAATGCGTTACACATGGAATCACAAACATATATATATATACTCTTACACATTTTTGTGAATGGTATAAAAAGAAGATTTTTTAGTTGGTATTACACTTTCTCTGATGTTGCTTTTCTGCGTTAGGTGTACAAAAAACATTTATTAAGTTCTTCTCTTTACACATATCTTTATGTCATTTGCTAACTAAACCTTGCATAAATATGAAATATAAAGGATCAGAAAACACAGCCGCTCTCATCAAACGTTCACAAGCAACCTTTCAGGTCGATAAACAAAACACAACTACAGTTATTGGAATTTTAATGATATAAACTGAAAACTGGCTGCGCAATCGAAATATTTAAAAACAGCACAAGCTTGCCATTGTGTACTTCTGTCATCTTGGACATTTTTCTGATCGTGATACAACTTTAAGATATGTGGGGTACTTTCAGTCAGAGTGACAAGTTTTAAGCAGAAAATGGATAAAAAGTTCGCAAAGGAATGTGATTCTTAGCCTCAGATGTTTATCGAAATATCTATTTTTTTTCTTTTTTCGATCAATTTTTTTAAGCAAACACAAAACTGTGAAGCTTTTAGCTTGTCTGTAGAAATACCCAAAGCCTTCGGCAGGCATCGAACCTGCTACCCCATCCATAGAAGCTCTAAATTTCTATCTCGAAAACCGAAACTGGTAAACAGTGTAAAGAGGAGAAGAAACTGGCGGAACACGTCTTTTGTGAGTATTTCGCTGCGTGAAGACGCAGAACTCAACACGTGGTTGCTGGTTTGTTGGATCCCAAGGACCTTGATAACATTAAACCTATGGCCGTAACGAGATTTGCTAATAGTCTCGGTTTCGATCCATAGGAAGCAGGAACTGCATAAGAAATCTGTTTGGTCGAAGTGCACAGTTGGGCCCAAATAATAATAAAGTAATGACCATGTTATTTTTACCTGCTTGTGTTATTTTTCTGATATTTACTGATAGGTTGCTTGTATTACACAGTACAACATTTTTCAGGTGATTGATTCGGGACTCAATTCTGATAATTTATTATGAAAGTATCCCTAAGAAGAAGAATTTCTGCATGATTCGCTTAGACTTGGTACCTCAAACAATAATTGAAAAATTAATTTGAAGTTAGTAAATGTCGTGTAGGGTAGTTTGTCACGTTTTAGGCTCTTTTGTTTGTCATAACTCGAGAACCATTAGTCGACTATTTGCCTCATTAATAACAAAAATGACAAGATTGAACAAACATTTGTTTTATGTACTTACATGTGCTTAGTATGTACACTGTACACCAAAGATCTGCTCTCACCAGATCAATGAACCATCCTCATGTCAAAAAATTCATTCAACTGAAATAGTATGACATTTAATAATGCAAAGAGCATCAAGCAAATAGCCAACCATATTTTGAACTGATTCAAACTGGAAGTCTATAATGTTTCTGCTATAATTATCGAATTATGTTTTTAGCAAAGTTTTGATGTTTTGCTTAAAACTCTAATAATTGGGTTGAATAGTTATTAGCTGGAATACTTAGCAACACAACACTAGCATTGCTCTTAGCGAGACAAAAATACTGATGTACCACACGTTCAGATCCGACTGCAAATGTTAAATAAACACATAGAGAAAATGTAAAAATACTGTTAGGTTCGGCATACCAATTTATTTTGAAATTTCAATTAAAGTTTTTTTGAAGTACAATTTTTTTTTTTAAATAATTCAATACATTCCTAGAAAAAAGTTTTTCAAAAACTATGTACTCTCTTATTTTACGCCTAATTATCCATTGTGTATGATGTATTAAATTTTGTCTTAACGGTTTCTCTGCTAATACCTATCTAAAGAATATAAAAAATCCAAAAAAAAAAAAAACAAATTTGTGGGGAATGAATGTACATGTGTTAATATAAATAAATAAAAGTTTTCGATGTGGTGAAAAATATTACAGGTATTTGCGTATTTTTCCCAAGATTTTAATGTGTTTGTTGTATATTAATTATCAAATATATCCGCCTTACGGAAATATAGTGTGTGATTTTGTTGCTGATATATTAAACAAAAGTTAACAACTAACGGAAATATTTAAATATTTATATGAGGGGGTTGAGAAAAATTTCCTCAAAAGTAAATATTAATGTAAATATAAATTTAAATATGTATGTATGTGCCAAATCAAACACCTGTGTGAACCATATTTTCTCAAATATTTTCAGCTTATGTAAGAAATTCATAGTTAATGCAAACTGCCGGTAAATTTTTTATTTCGCACAGAATGTAAGGAGCAAAGTTCTTTTTCTCTGTATGTTTTGTTGTTTACCTTACGATGGTGTAAAGATTTATTATTATAGCACCAATCAATAAAAAATAAACCACCTACCTTTACATGTTTGCATTAATTATATCTGCACGCACACAAATCCCAATTGAAAACTCAATTTGGCACATATTTCATTTAATCCCATGTACTCAAAATACAGTGATGCTTGAGTATTATTTGGGTTAACAGCATAGAATTTGTGATTCTATGGCTAATAAGAGCACACAAAATAACCAACAATTTTAAATAACTCAAAACTTGAATTAAATGAACCATATATGATGAACTACTTTATGTTGACATTTGCAAATGAATTTGTTAACGTGGGTGCAAATTTACGGTAGGTCTAATATAAAGTGAATGTTAAAATAAGTAGAATATTCTCTTTAAAATAAACTAGAAATTTGAACTTATCACAGTTTTCAGGAATAAAAAGAAAATTAAATGCTACCTTCTTTCTTGATAAAATTTGCGAGTACTTATTGCCTTCGTTACATTGTAATTATAATTATATATCCGCCAGTTTTTGCACTACATTATATGTATTTTATAAAGCAGTCATTTTCATATATTAAGCCAAGACGTCCGAAATCAAATCCCAGATGAGCCAAACATAAAAAACTATTTTTATATATACATATATATATATATTTTTTTTTGAGTTTAACTGATGCTTGGCAACCCAAATTGGTAGGAGCAAAATTTGATTAAAGATCATGCTAAATTCGTACACACATATATAATAATCTGATTCAATATCACAGTACAACACAATATCTATTCAAATTGCTTGTTGTACCTTTTATAACAACTACTACGATGGCAATTTAAATGCCACCAGAGGTAAACAGAAAATTTTGTAATACAGACTTAAAGAAACCAAATATGAAAAGAAAATAAGGTAAAAGACAATTACATAAAAACGATAAAAAATTATTGAAAAAATTACTTATACCTTTTTTTCTGTATTTATTTTTATATTCCTCGAAAGTAATGATTTCCACTAGTTTCTTAGGCATAAAACTGGGTTTTTATTTTAATTACAAATTCAGAAAGTGAAACGCATTACTTTTGGGACATCTTGAACAAAAATATGTACTTCTGTAATCATAAATGTAAATATTTGCAATTACGTTTTCAGACCACTAAGTACCTCATTTGGTAGGAGAAGTTTTTGATGGAATACGTATCAAATAATAAAAATTGTATAAAAAGATATATATATATATATATATATATATATATATATATATATATATATATATATATATATATATATATATATATATATATATATATATATATATATATATATATATATATATATATATATATATATATATATATATATATATATATATATATATATATATATATATATATATATATATATATATATATATATATATATATATGTATATATATACAATAAAAAAATATTTAGAAAAAACGTATCTTTTCAATTTTAAAAGCAGTTCGCTCAAGCTACTATTAGTTATTAATTGAAATTACCCTTGAGTACAAACTAAAATCCTTTGTATAAATAAAATTTTAAATTTTATTATTATATTACAAACATTAGTTACAAATCATAAATTGTCCTTTTAAGTAATTTTCTTTTCTTTAAATAAATAAACAGGCTTTCGTCAACAAAGAAATTTATTTTTAATCTTTAAATTTTAGTTTTTCCATGTTTCCCCGAAAATTATGTTTTTAGGCGAACTTAATTGGCATCGCTGTTTGCAACAGGAGCACACAAAAGACTTATCGTTTGTACCTCACTTTTGTTTTATGAAAAATCAAACAGTTGAGAAAAGGGTAAATTTCTAAAATGAATGTATACACTTAAAATGCCATTTGCTTCAACAAGCGGCGATAACTGGTAGGGTAATGTAAGCTGATATCAATCCACTCGTAGATATTTCGTTCCAGCTCGCTGCCTTTTTTGTATAAAACAATAAATGTAGTAAGACAGAATCTCCCTCCATTCAGATGTTTCCATTGTATGATTTTTGGTGCAGCGCTTCTATGGGCAAACCGTGCGTATGACTAATATCGATGAAAAAAAAAAATGATAGCAACTCTACGCCCTCGTAAATACCGGTCTTAATTTTAGATTCTTAATATAAAACATTGATTTTAACAACAAAAATAAACGTTATTAATGTTTTCTGTATTTTTCTGCAGATCTAATGAAATATTTAATTTTTATTTTATTTTAAAAGTGTCAAGAAAAAATATCTGTATGTATATTAAAGAAAACTTAATTTGTATACTCTTCTTCTTAATGTAAAATATATACAAATGGGTTGGAAAAACTATTTTGGTGAACTGATTTTTTATTTAGGGTCTTTTTTTTAAGTTTCCGATATATTCTGTTAACAATAGTGTTTTGGTTAGCTTTTGGAAACATAATAGTGTTGTTCTTTGTTAAAGAACGTACTTACATCCAACACAATTTTGTATAGTATTGAAACACATTACTTTCTTTTGTTTCTTCACTATGAATTTCAATTAAATTATTACATATTTTTGCATTGCATTGCTATTGGCTAACTTGCTGGCACCAGCAGAAACATTATAATGCTTTACATAAGTACAGCTTGTGGACGTTAGGGTATTCCTGAAACTATTAGTTATTTTGCTGTGATTGAAGTTATCATAGAAGTGCCTAAAAATGACAAATAATATGCGCATTCACAAAATTTTTTTTTTTTTTTTTTTTTTTTTTTTAACAAAAAAGCAAAACAATCAACTTTTATACGTGTGTGTAATACAACTGTTGAAGGTTGTGAGAAACGGGGTTTTTTTTTGTGGATACCCTTATAATAATGTATTAGTTCTGTTTTTATTTTATTTCTTATTCTCTGTTGATTTGTTGAATATGAGAAACACTCATTTGAAAATTCTTGCAACATGGAGTGAAACCATTTTGTGGTACATATTTATGTTTTTGTTGTTATACAGCAATAAAAAGTTACACTTTAATAATGACTCTAATACATTTGTATTGTAATTTAAGCCAACAAAAACGTGTCTTTAATATTTGAGGTTATGTACAGACAATATATTTTTCAAGCAGTTAAAGTTAAATAACAAACTCTGAACTAAAACTTCATTTTTTTGTTGGAAAAACAGATTATGTCTTTAATTAAAAATTTTCTCATAGTGGGTGAATAATATTGCTGAGCTGTAAATTGTTTTTCTTTTCTGTTTCCCAATATGATAATGCTTAGTATAGTCAATATTTTTGGCGATGTTCTTAGAAGAAATTAGCAGTGACGAAATCAGAACATCTTGTTCTCTTTGAAAAATTTTTATATATTTTTTCTAAAACAAAATTTGTAGTTTAAGCATCATTTGAGAACAGTAATTTATGGAAAATAATAGCTTTACAACATTATAGAAAAATAAAACGGTATTTTAAGAAGAATTTCGAACACAGATGGTACTTGTTGACTTTTTTACCTTTACCTTTTGGATACACTTACGGAAGTAAAACCAGAAAAACTTCTCATCGCATGTTTTAATACAAACCTTTTTTCAGTCAGGATTTCCCAAGCTTTAAGTGAAAACTAGCCTGCTATTTGTGTTTGTTTTGCCCTCTTTTTTTCTTTATAGTTCTAGTGCAATGTCATCCATAATCCCTGAAGTACTGCTACAAGATAAAAAAAAGTTATTTAGCAAAACCAAGACGAAATGGAGTTTTCCAAGTAAAACACTCCTTGAGATTCATTAAATTTTTTTGCAACTGAAACAACTCAAAACTAATTTTTCGCACTAACAGATCAGCGGATACTAAATTTTATGAAAACCGCCCAAGGCGTTTACGAAAACCCGTTTTGTATATCCCAAAAACGTGAAAAAAACGGGTTAAAATTACCTATTTCAATTTCAAGACTGTTCCAGATACATTTTCAACCCCAGAACCTCTTTCTTAGTTTTATTAAAATCGGGTTTTTTTTCGCAGCAATCCGAAATTTTTTTTCTAAAATGGGTGAAAAGTGATTTTTTCGAGTCCGAAACTACTGTAGTTAACATTGTACCCTTGAAGCCCCGTTTATTTCATCAAACTCGAAGGCAATTGCGTGGAAAAATTTTGTGTGGCGCAGTACCAGAGAAGTATAAAATTTGGGACAAAATAGATTTTCCCAAATCCACGACTACTTCATACTAATGTTTTACTCTAATAAAAAACCTGATATTTTTCATATATATATTGAAGATTTTTGTGTACTGTAATGTATGAAGTTTTCTAAGACCTAGACGGGATAAATTTTTATTGCCAACAAATTTTAATTGGAGTAAATTTAACCTGTTCTAATATAATTTTTTTCTTAAAGATTCTTTCTAAAGGTATTGAAAAACAAACAGCTCGTCTAACTGCTCATGCGACAAATATTTGCTATTGTTTTCGGCCCGTAGCAGACCTCCTTGTTGAGGGGTTCGAGCTGTCTAAATCTATTTACTATAGTATAATTATCTGGCCGGCATTGAGATCATGACCGAACAAATACGCCAGCGCTATATATCAGCAATTACCAACGCTCTCTCGCAAGCGATTTATGGTAGCAAGATGGTTGTCAACAGTGAAAAAAATAGTTTCTAATTTATTGCGTAGTGTAATTAAAGGAATAAGAGCCGGTGTATTTTAAGTAAATAAATATGTTTTAAGACCTTTGCGCTTACGAGTTTTCAGTTGGATCTTGTGTTTTAAGTTACAAGTTTGGACAAATATTACATTAATAAGTTAGAAAACTGTTTAAATATGAATTCCTAACAATGCAGTCTTTTACTTTCCTGAAGTTTATGTTGTGAATTTAATTAAATAATCTTTTGTACTAAATGTTGCTGGCTTTGACAGATGGAAACTTCCATATGAAAAGCGCGGCTTTTCCAAATGGCCGAACTTTTTTCTTGAAATGAATTTTATAACATTACCATAAAAACCATTTACGCTAACAGTAGCTTATAACTCATACAATTTGCTTTTCAAATATATTAATTTATCAACTTTATTGTAAACCCTAAAATTAGAATTCGAAAGGTAAATATTAACAACCAAATATCTATAAAAAAGGGAACAACTAAACTCATTTCATTGTCCTTTTCCCACTTCAAATATAATTTACTCATGGGGAGTAAATTGTATTTAATAAATATGTCGAAAGGAGTTACTTCAAACTAATTTATTTAGCACAGAACTCTCATCTCCCGAATGTTAATTCTGTTCAGTTAGCAATCTTCATTTCTAATTTAACTTGCATGAAACATAAATTAAACATTTAGCAACAGAATGTAACTTCAAGCAGTTAAAAGATTATTTAAACGCTGTAGGTGGTTAAATTAAATGGACAGCAAATTTTACAATACTGGTAATGTTCAGCTTCTTGTTGTTTTTATTTGATTTAATAATGTTAAAACTAAATATCTTGAGTACGTCTAAACAAATTCATGCTTTTTGTCTCATTTTTAAATTAAGAATTAATTAACAAATTATTTGCACAAGAACTGTATTATCTGTATTAACTATATATATATCTATACAAATATATACCATACTCTATTTTCTATTATAATTTTTTCTTTTTGCAGGCATCGTTGAAGGCGCATTAAATAATGTCAATTTAATAATTGAGCCACCTGCTGTCCGGCGCGGCCAACATGCCGTGTTACGTTGTTTATATGACTTGGAAGGTGCACCATTATATTCAGCAAAATTTTATCGTGGTCAATTGGAGTTTTATCGTTATACACCTGGCGAGTTTCCAAATACAAAAGTTTTTCCATTTCCTGGCATACATGTTGACGTAAGTTGATAATAAAACCAGTGCAGTACTGTGCAAACCAAAAGCATTTGTGTTTTGTGATTTAGAAAACGATTGGATAGAGTAAAAAAAATACAATATTGAAATTTTGCCTTTTGCATGTGTGATTCTTATGAAATGAACCTTTTTCCTATAACTGCTCACTGCTGTTTGCCAAACAAGTCCTTTAATATAATTTATAAATACTTCATTTCGTTAAACTGTACTCTTTTATTAGCCTGAACTTATAGATCTGTATTTTTAGCAATGTCTAGACGCCGTTCTTTTTTCAGAACCTTACATATTTTAGGCTTAACGCCATTTTGAGTACACCAGCCAGTGCGAACAAGAAACAAACACTTTCTCAAGGAATGTCTAATATAGCTGCGAAGCCTAAACCTGACTAAACGTACAGTTATTTCAAAGAGTTTTTTTATATATTGAAAATTTTTGATTTTGTAGCTTTGGGTCTACATGTATTACGATTTTTATTATTATTATTTTTTGCTTCAATTTACTTTAAGTGATGTCTTTTTTTAGGATTTAGGACGTGAAACTACAATTTTGCCACAAAAAATATTTTTTCAATTCTGAAAAAAAATCGACTAAGGTCGAGATAAAGTAATAAATATGATACAGTGTACTTTCGCAATCGCCTACAAACATTAATTAAAAAATGTTGAAAGCATAGAGATAAATATAATATATTGTAGTTTACAGTTAAGTAATAATTTTTATGCTTTTGTTTTGCCCAGAAATGTACACACGATTTTTTTAATCTAAATATTTTTTAAGGTTAGTACAAAAATGAAACTTAATAAACACCAAAATATAACTTTAAATTGTGGTTGGAAAACTCAATAATCTAATTTTTTTAGTGGGTTCATTATTGTAAAAAGTTTATATTCAGAGAACTTCATCAAAATAAGTGTCGTTTGCAGGAAGATAAGTTTTTAGGAAACCGTTTACTCACATGTGTCAAGCGGCCAGTTATTATGGGTTTACTTCGAATTTCAGCATGGATAGAGTACATATTTTATTCCATTAAATGTTCAATAAAAAAAAAAAATTAAAAAAAAACAGTTCATTATTATGGAGCACATAAACCAAGAACAATACCTTTCAAGCAGTAATTTTTACCTGCAAAACTAAAAAGTTAGTTTAAAAGTTGCAAAGCTCAACTATTGCAAATTTAAATAAAAGTCGTCAATATACCAGAACAGTAATGAATATGTAGAACTAGTTGTAGCAGTATCCGACAGGAGACAATGGTACTACCTGCCGACTGGAATCACTTGTTCTAGAATCTGCTTATAATTCATTACCATTCTAGTACCAATTATATATTAGTATTATACTACTGCCCATCTAGTTGTAATGTTTTTAGTAATTTGTTAGTGCACCCGCCGCTCTTGTAAATTACTTCACAACAACACTACGCGACATATGGAAAGAAATTTTTTGACACTGGACAGCTGCTATATTCTTTTGGTGTGTTAAAGTTGTCTTAGTACAAAAATTATAAAAATTTGTAATTCTATGATAAGAATGATTTTATTTAATTTATTAGGACTAAAAATATACCATTATGTTTTATGTCTTTTTCAGTTATTAAGAAAAGTAAAAGTTTTGCAAGACAAAAAATGATTCTTGTATTAAAATTTGTTTAAACATTTCTAATTCGCATTTTATTCATGGAAGTTTTAGAGTAAGTAGTTGAGTTTCAAACATACTTTTGAGATTTTTCTAGCCTACTAATGAGTTGATTAACATCAGCGAAATGTCGGCGGCATATAGATGGCTGAAAAAGACTGAAGACATAAAATACTATTTTGAGACCTAAAATACTTCTATGATAAAATTTCTTTTAGAATATTTTTTCTACAAGATACAAGATGTGTGCAAAGGTTGAGTCGAACCTCAAGTCATGAGTTAAGAAAGACGTGTCCAATTTTGTTATGTAATATTTTTGAACAGTTTAAATTATTGTGGATGTTTTATAAGTTTTATTAACATTCTTTTTTTTGTATAACTTATACTTTTCGAGATGTTTAAAAAATTGTTTTTTTTTCTAAAAATTTTTTAAAATTTTTGATTTTGAAAAATTTATAAAAATAGAAATTTGCAAATTCTTTCCAGTTTTAAAAAATAAGAAATAAAATAAGATCTCGTTTATTGATATCTGTGAGTAGATCTTAATTTTATTCCCGAACAGAAAAAAAATGTTGGCCGTCATTCGCAAATATTATAACGATAGCTCATCCTAGAGGCATACAGTAGATATGTATATCACAATAAATACCTAGATAATCGATATAAATATTATTAACAAGTACACTTCGTATGTTCGCACTCGTTTGCCTATGCAAATTTAAGTTGTACGCTCTGGTGTTTTTTTTTTTTTTTGCCTTGATGATTTTTTCTTTGATGATTTTTCCGTTATTACCCACGAGTTTCGGAGCAGTATAAGAAAGGAAGAAAAAAAAAATTAAAATTTCTGAATTTTCTCTTTGTAACAGAAAGCATCCCTTATTTTATTTCCATTATATGCTGAAAAAAAAAAAAACTGGAAAGTATTTGCAAATTTATATTTTTATAAATTTTTCAAAATCAAAAACTTTAAAATTTTTTAAGAAAAAAAATTTTTTAAATCTTTTTCTTAACAACCCAAAAATATATTACTAAGCCAACCAAACCGTACAAAAATGAATCGAAATCCTTTGTTTTTAGGATATAAGTACATATAACCGAAGTATAAGTCATAACTTTTACACACCGAAGATTTCAAAAGTTCAAGAGTCGAAAAGAAAGAAAAATCAGTCTTTAAAACTATTCTAGCAAACAGATACAACTCTGACCAAACTTGCAAGAGACATAACGGTTTTGTTACAAATATTTGCTCAAATACAATTTAAAAATATTTAAGCTCAACTTAATTAAATTTCTTTACTTCATGTCCTTGCAAATATCAATTTATATTTAAAAACTTTTTTAATTTACTAATGCTGAAAATAAAACAAAACTGATAAAAATCTCCGTAAACTAATTTTTTACCACAATCGTTTTTGGAGTCAGCAAAGCTTTTAAAGACATTAAAAAAATGTCACAAAACCGCAAAAGAGGAAACTTAACGTCTTATACCTACTAAAGTAAAATAAATTAAAAATATATGCAGACATTTTATCCTTAAGTTGACAAAATATATTGAAAAAAATAAAACTAGTGCTACGAGCTGTAAGACATATTCAAATCGCTAAAACTTCTGGGATCTTTTGGTATACATACATATAAAGAGGAAAATATTTAAGCCACACGTACGTTTGTGCATACATATACAGTATACCAGCTCGCCAACAAAACTTTTTTTGTCTCTTAATATTTGGTTTACATACAGATATTGTAATGCGTGGGCATATATTTTTGGCATTAAAATAGTGGATTATAGTGTATTTAAAATGGTATACTTTTGGGTTTTTGCTGAAGGAATCATATCAAAAAGGAATCATATTAAGAAAAATTAAATTTTAAAAACTCAAAGAGAATACACTCTTTAGGTTTTATTAAATTTAGTTTTACTTATAATAAAGCTAATAGACCTTAAAATTATAAAAACGTGGATCAAGTGGCTCATGCAGCCTTACGCAGAACATTTAGTTTGTAATATTCTTCAATTATTGCTATCATAAGGAATAATGTAGGGGTTAAAATAAGCCAAATAAACAATTATATAAATGTATTGTTATACGATTGTTAATAATTTTATCGGGCATGAGCTAGATTTTACTTACTCAAAATTGAGAAAGATTTTTGTGATAAAACCGTAAGATCTATAATTTCAAAGCAGACAAGTTAGAGACTTACTGGCTGTTTCACGACCACCACATCGCTCATCAGCGCCAAAATTTCTTCGAGCCCAGATCATGACTAATTGCGAACAGTTTTTTTAAGCAGCATCGCTTAGCTCTCCTACTACCTGAGCTCTTCATTACTGATTGTTTATATGTAGTCTTTTTGATCAACTTTCAATTGTATCACTGTGTTTTTTTCTGTTGATTGAAACATATCTTATATTCTCTCACCAACATCCAATTGATTTCCAATCGAATTTCATTTTTGGTGCTGTCGTATTCATGATAAAAACGGGGTCAAAATTTTCGCCATGCTCTTCGATTTCTTAGCATTGTATTCCCAAGTACAATCCCTACACAATTCCTCATGTTAATATCAATTAAAGAAAGAAAAGCACGATTTTTAATTAACAGCTATTTTATAAATTGTGTTTACTTATTTATATACTTAAATAGTTTTTGTATACTTAAGGTTCACATATCGCAAAGTTCCCTAAATATAAATTTTCGTAATACCAATGTTAAGTTTTTACTGAATGCAATGAACGTAACAAAATCAGAAAGGAGCTGAAATGAAACAGTTGGTTCCTTGAATGACTTTTTCCATTGCTGAAAGAAAATTGCTCATTCACATATTGAAGAACATTTTATAAAGCAATCTCAATATCAGAATGAATGAATTTCCTCTTAGTGTACTCTGTACACACAATGTCCTGGGAATGTAAAAGTAGAGTCTATAGGTGTAAAAACTTTTTTTTAATCAGTTTGCCCAATCTGTAATCATTTTTCATTCAAGTATTTTTTTGAGTTTATTTCACTTTCCTTTTCAATAAACTGCTTCCTTCTTTTGCGACTAATTATTTCATATATTTTGACTAACTCAATTAATTACGTAAATAAAGCTTGGAGCTATAAATCCAACACATAAACAAAAACTGAGCCAACGCTAGCTGTATTCTATTGCAACAAAGTTTAATATTTCATTTAAAAAATAGATCAGATTTAAAATTTTTCATTATTTGTACAGCAATAGTTGTGTTAAGTTTTAAACGCAAGCAAATTAACCCTTGCCCTACTTAAACTACTGTCATCTCTATTTAAAGCATTCTCTGTATTTCATGTCTGCAAAATTGTAAGTTTTGTTTGTTTTCTACCTTCAGGTCACAAGTTCGAATGCGACACAAGTGTTAATACGCAATGTGGGTTTTGGTTTGTCCGGCAATTTTACGTGTGAAGTCACTGCAGACGCACCATTATTTTCCACAGCTACAGCTATTGGCGCTATGCAGGTTGTTGGTAAGTTACAATATTACTACTCTTATTTGAAAAAACAACGGAAACACAGAGATAAGTGCAAACATCTTCGAGCGATAAACTTAAAGTCAACTGGAATAATACATGTTGCTTAAAATGCATTTATTACACATAATCTCTTGTATTCGTATATTTAAAATGTGAAGGTAAACTTATTTTGAATGCCAACTCATTAATTAGTGGGCAGTAAATGAATAGTCATTAAATGAAAATACTAAGAGGTACAAGTAGCCTACGGTAGACTTAATGATAAATTGACAAAAGAAAATGTAAAACAGTAAGAATATATGTATAAAGGAAAAATGTACGCAATTTACTCAAGAAAATGTCCAATGAGCATAAAGTGCGAAGCAGTTAATTAAAGTCAGTTTCAGGGAAATTAACGAAATGAATGGTGGTGGTAACTTTTTTTTAAGGAAATCATCAAAATATTAATTTTCTATAAAAATATAAAAATCAACAATTTTAAATAAATAAATAATTTACCTTCAACTTTAAAGTTCTTTTTGTCACATAAGGTTTTAAGTATAGAAGCCCTAAAATTTGTTTTTATAAGATATATGGAAGGAATATCTTATATTTAATATTTATTATTTTAGATCTAAATAGAACTTTTTAGTTATTTTCTGTATTTTTCAGCCGACTGTCTGACTGAACTGTCAGTAAACTTGAATAAAGCTTACAATAATGTTTCATACCTTATCACCTAATCTCGCCAAAATAATGGGATTTTGAAACAATAACTTAATTTTTGTTGTGTACGAGCTCCTTTTTTTTTAAACAAAATTGGACCAAGGTACCTCATTTAATGTTGCTATGGTTACAAGAAACTGTGACCGAAAATCTGTATTTATCTGGAGTGATTGCTTTACAAAGATGTGCATATCAGTTAAAATTTAAATCTTTCTGATTTTATAAGTGTTTTTACTTAAAATCAGCTGCACTGATTACTTCTAGTACAAACCAGAGCCAGTTCTTGCAAAAATATTCTCAGTGCACTTACCCCTTTTCAAATCTGGCTTGGTGTTGATTTGAGTAAGAATAGCTATGAGATATATGAGTGGTTTTTTCAAACAACATTCAAACCAAAATGACTAAATAAGATATACAATTTTTCGGTATCGATTGTGAAGAGTTAACATAAAAAGAAATTGTTTATAGTTCAGCAACTGGATTATGTAACTTTCATTACAATGATAACCTTAAAATAATTACAACGGTATTTTATTAAATTTGTTTTTCAGTAACAGTTTTTAATGCTATTCGCTCTTGACTAAAATCTGCTGTTTTGTGTTAAAATTTGAGCATATAAAAAAAAAAATAACAAAAACACAATTTATTAAGAGTGAAATAGTATTTAAAACACCTGAAATAAAGGAATCCAAGTGAACGAAAATATACGGCTGTTTAAAATAGTTAAAATTTTATTACAGGATCACGCAACACGTATTGCAAGCGCTAAAATATGTAGAAAAAAGTTTGGACTATTGAACAGGACTAATACAGTTTTTAAGGAAATAAGGAAACCACCTTTAGAGTTTCTTCTAAAATTCTTAATTACAACGTCAGTAACGAAACAAAAATATATTTTAATATATATAAATGTTATTAAATAAATTAGTTCATCTGTATCCGAGCAATTTTGTCATATAATTTAATCATTATGCGCAACTTCGTGTAACAATAAACGCAATTAAAACAAAATTAAATACATTTTTTGTTCAGCAGCTTCTTTATGCTGCAAAATGATATAGATATAAAACAGACATTTACGAAATAGGAAATTTAAAGGAAATACAAAATTTAATTATGGTTCCCAAGAACCAAAATATTTTTGTCATTAATGCTTGACAATATTTCATATTTAAATTGTACGGCATAAACTGTGTTCCGTTTATTACAGAAAAGGGCAAAGAAAAAGGCCCAGATGTAATAGTGCAAATTGAAATTTCTTAAGTTTTACCATTCTATCAGTCCAGGCACAAAAGGGTTGTGACAGAAGTTATATTTCTTATTTGTTTTAGCAAGAAATTTAATGTGCATTTAAATTTAGACAGCAAATAAAACTCTGATATTATGTTCTTGCGGTGCAAAAAGAACATGTCTATGTATGAAGCCAATATTTCCTTTTGCTTTTATGCCACGGTCATCAAACTCAAGTGGCGTAACATTGTTCTGGAAAATTTTACAACATTTTTGCAACATTAACAGGTTATTACATACGCTCGACACAGACTGCCAGGTGACACATACATACGTACAAACTGTCATATACCCGCTTCAGAAATCTGTTAACCAACTTAAGCAAATACGAAAAAACAAGAAGACAGCACGGAAGACATTTGAATAGATAGGTGGATTGGAAATTATCATTCTTTATGTTTTTTGTTTGTTTTGCCTTTTTGTGTTTCTCAAAGTACTTTCATAACAGAACCTTCAAGTCATGGACATTTTGCTGAGAAGAATTTTAAAGACACTAGTTAAAGCACCAGTAGCGTCGTATACAAAAGGCTATAGTGGAGTATGTGATAAAAGTAATGGCAGATAGTGTTCTTACTGGTTCTAAAATTTTGGGAATAAATTTACAAAAGAAATAAAGCCTTACTGATTCAGTTCGTAGCTCTTCTCATCTTTATTATGTCGTTTACATATTGAAAATCTTTATTATGTCGTATATATACAATAAATTTTTTTTTATAAATTTTAACTTTTGCACTAAAAATTGTTTAAAATTGCTTGCACGCCCAATTTCTTAAGAAATTGTTTTTTGCTATAATTTGGCTATATAGGAACCGCGGACGAAATTTTATTTATTACTTTCATATAACTTTATTTTATTATAAACACTACATATTCGCACGAAGAATCGTTTCTACCCGCCTACCGCATCAACTCTATTAGCAATCGATCTTCGTTGCATCTCACTTATATGTAGCGACTACATATTTTTAAATATATATTTAAAGTTTAAATGACAACGCCCAATAATAGCTCTGTTTCTTTACTTTTTGGGCAAAGTTCGGTAAAATGAGAGTAAACTATAACTTCTCTCAATAAGAGACAAAAATGCACAAAAGTACGGGAACGAATAAAAACAAATATTTTACTACAAAAGAGAACGTCGGGGTTCTGTCTGCTCAATTTATAACAAAAAATATTTACATATATATTTTATTTAATTTGTGTAAAAAAAGTTTTCTCCAAAAAATTAAAAAGAATGAAATGCATAAAACTTTTTACAAACACAACTCATAAATTCATAAATCTACATAAATGAATTTGTAAATATAAATACATATATAATAATCAACAATTTTTACAGAATATTTTAAAATATTTTTTAACAATAATTTCCAATTTTTCTTTTAGTTTCCGATAGACATTTATTTCTTCTAGGTTATTGTTTATTCTTTGCAACAGTTGACAGCTGAATTACTTGCCCAAGCTAGCCCGAAGAAAATGTACGGGCTGTTTCGTGCAAGAAGAAGAAGTATAATGTTCTCTCACAAACACTCTCCTTTGCCCAATTTTAAGGTACGGGAATGGTTTCGTGCAAATTGGGATCGCACGGGATCCCAAAGTAAAGTACAGAAACAGAGCTAATGTAAATATAGTTTCAACCTTAAAGTCAAAAAATTTAAAAAAAAAATTTATACTAAAAATTGAATTTTTTCAATTTACGGTAGTTACTACTACTTTTTTACGGCCACCACGTCGTTTTTCAGCATCCAAGTTTACTGAGGAACTTTTTGTCACAACAAACACCTCTGTTCACGATGCGACCTACAGTACCCGGCCAATAACAGACAAGCCAACGTCTTCAGTTTTGCAAAACTGTAATTATACAAAGAAAAAAAGGCAGGAAAATTAGTCTACGCCCTTGATACCATTCGATTTGAATCGATTTTGCAGTTTGCACAAAAGCGTATAATTATTTTTTTTTTTTTGTAATGATATCCAATAGGAATTTCAGAATTGAACTAGTGTGGTTTAAAATTTTGCCAACAAAATTCTCCTTTGTTTACCACGCCATTGAACTTATTCTAATTCCTTTTCACATACTTCACCTATTACAAGTGTAATTTCTTTTTTCTATTTACGTTCATATTTCACTGTGATTATGTGAGCATTTTACGCATTCGTGGATTTTGTAGGTGCTTGGTTTTTCTTTCAGAACAGTTTCATACATACATATATCTTTAATACTTAATATTTTTCTTCAAGCATGTTTTTTCTTTCCTGCAGCCTTGTAGTGATGCTGTAGTTTTTATTTTATTGTATTGTAATGAGCGAATACGACGTTTAAGTCTGTCGTTTTGTATGTCATTCGAAAAACAAAACTTTTTTGTCTATTTGGGGTTAGTAGTTGAGAGAAGACAGACAAGGTTTCTTACAAACAATTTTTTCGAGTCATTGTTGGCTGTATTTGTTGTGTGAATGGGTGCTCATGTGTTTGTGTGCTCTTACGCCACAGTGTGTGCGTTTGAATACCGGTGTTCTCTTGTGTTTCGCCTTAACAAAGTTTTAAGTGGTTATTGTCCTGTAAAACACTTTTAAAATTTTTTTTTTTTTTAATTCTTTTGAATTTTATATTGTATTTGAACATTAAAAATTAAAATTGAATAAGAAAACGCAGAACAGAAGAAGTATTGGCTTTTAACAAGAATTAAATTTTTGGGTTAATTTTGAAATTTAGAAGGTCGCTAAAGACATAATTTTAGTACATGTACACACATATTTCATTGTCTGCAATTTGTGAAACTTCTAATAACAAAAAAAGTTTTTTATATAATAAAGAGCAATTTTTGAGTATATTTGCTTTCCGCATGTTTTTATGCGAAAAGCAAATATTATTAACGTAAGCGACGAATAAGAAATAAAATACACGAAAAGTAAATTAACTTACATAGTGAAGCCTTTCAAAGACATTCGTGGCTTAGTTCTTTAATTCTTTTATTTCCCGGCATTCATTTGAGACAACTTAAAATATTATTATTAAATATTGTGGTTTAAAATAAAAGCTTTTCATGATTTTAAGCGAATAATTTATCTTCATCCTTTCATAATATCATTTTAATTATACTCATTATACTTCACATTATTTTCGAAAGTCTTAAAAATCATGATTTTAATTTCCCAATGAAAATTTTATTTATTTTATAAAGCGTAATATTTTACTCACTGTACATGTATTGAATGTGCAAATATACTTTTCCTCGTTGACGTTCGTTCCGTGTCTTTGATTAATTTTGTTCAAGAAATTTTGAACAGAGTTAAAATAATTCCATTTTAGAGCTTCATTATGAAATAACACAAAGAGTCTAGATTCACAGTTTTGAAAATAAAATTCGTTAGCAAATTAAAACCAAAAGCATTTGCCAATAAGGAAATTAGCTAAACCTTTTAAGTAACCAGACGTTGTTCTTTTGTTAAGTACTTAACTTAAAAGTTCCTCCCAGCAAACGGCAATGTGTAAAATATGATGGTAACGTCTGTGGTTCTTAGTAAATCTCAAAATCCTTTTCTTAAATGAAGCAGCATTATATATATAAGAAAACATTATTTTCCAGAAGGATTTAAATGTCAAAAAAAAAAAAAAAAAAAAAATTCTTAAGTTCAAAAGTACGCATTTACTTGCATTAAAGCTAAAACAAATGCTGCCGTGGCATGTTAATGAGAACACGATATGAATAGCTATATAAGTTAGCAGTTATTAGTGCTTCTTGAGTTCTTTGCTACATTGCTGCTAAGAATTTTTCAAAAACTCAGATAGGGAAATAAATTGATTGAATGATATACATACATACATAAATATATGGCTGCGCATAACTTAGCGCAACAAAAGAAATAATTTCGATCTAAAAATAATGTATAATTAGACAAAATCCTTTTTATATAATAAAGCTTTATATAATAAAGCTTATCAGATTGTTAATTTTACCACAATACACGATCAAATTCGCTTCTTTGGCAGTTCAAGCAAAACCTCCTAGGTTTTACGTTTGGATATGAAGAATATTTTTTCATGATTCAAGTACTGAAAACTGAGATTTGCAGAGCTATATTTGTTTTTTTTTTAGCGCTAAAGTACTTACAGTTGCATTGATAAGAGATAGATTTGTATATCAGAAAAACATTCTCCTCTCACACCAGTCTATGACTGTTTAACTGTCGATAAACTATATTTCTTTATCCCGTAAGGTCTCCATGATATAATTAGCAGCCAAACCGTATCTGGTAAAAAACGATACAAAACGAGTGATTAAGAGACTTTTAACTCTGATATCACCTTCTTACAATCATTGAGATCCGTGTTATTACTACGCTCCTCACAGCAAGGCTTTATAAGTGCCTGCTTCTGATTGCCATTTTTAAAATTTTCTTTCTTAACTTCATAAAGCTTATATATCTGATCAGTATTGGCGGAAAAGTTTCTCTCTATGTTATTAAAATTACAATTCTGAAGCAAATACTTGACTTGTAAACATTTTTTTCTTCCAGTCATGTTGTTATGTGCTTGCTAATTAAATTCAAAAAAATCAGCTCGTACATTTCCGCTGTGTAAAAAAAAGAACTCGATTTCTGGGGTCCAAAAATAAACATTTTGTGAGAAGATCTTAAAATCCGTTTGCTCCAAGAAAATTTTTTTTGAAATCAGAGAATTATTATCATATCGCGCATTTGCTATTTAAATTCAGTAAAATCCGTTCATTAATGGGAGAGATATATCAAAACCCGGTTTTAAATTGGAAAATAGGAATTTTTTGTAGGACATTTTGGATGTAATTTTTTCTCTTCCAAAACTAGAAATATTGTTTGCAATGGTCATGAAAAGCTAAAAATTAGAACTAAGCTATTTTGCAATAAAAAGTCGATACGCAGCAAAATCTGGGTTTTAAATAAGCAACTCTTACACCAAATGCTGAATATGGCTAGAAGAAGGTTATTAAAATCAAAACTTTTTTCCTGGTTTCAGTCTAGTATACCCGATATAGGGAAAGCAGAGTATTGAGAGATATCAGTTTTAGAGAAGCTGCTAAAGATGAATCTTCTGGTTAAAGAAAACAGTTATTAGTCGAATTCGGGTCTAATATTTTTGCCCATTATACCCAATATATAGCGAAACCGGCCCTTTAGAAATTTTACCTGTAGGATATAGTTTTATTGAAAAAACTGAATCTGATAAAATAAGAATGTTACTACGATTCAAAGAACTTTTTTTTCGCAATGGTTGATATATCTCCCTATATAGTGTAAATCGGGTCTTAGAGGAATTCCACTCCAGCTGAATTAACTTGTTTAGAAAAATCTGAATTTAATGATAAAAGTTGACTTTAAATAAATAAAGTAATTTAATATAAATTCAGTCAAGTACGAGGCTGGCTCGCACACTTAGGGTTCCGTACGCATGTGTTATTTACGTACGGAATGGCATACGTGAATATATATATTGTATAAATTTCATCTCTCTGTCTCTTACAGCTTGAGAGTTATGTTTAGTTGCTACTTTATGTTGTTTGGGGACACCTAGTAGTTTTCGAATTGTTGTTGTTGTTGTCATTTGCTGTTGCAAGACATCTGGGAATACATACACTGAGCAAATTTCGCCACTCTATCTCTTACAGTTCGAGAGTTATAGCTGTTACTCTACGTCGTAAAGGGACACCTGGTAGTATTACAGTTGTTATTGTTTTTGGCATTTGTTGTTGGGGAGCATATGGGAATACATATATTATGCAAATTTCATCCCTCTGTCTCTCACGGTTCCAGAGTAACGACTAATTGTTACTTTACGTTGTATAGGGACAGCTGGTAGTTTTCGACTTGTTGTTGTTTTTAGCATTTGTTATTGTAGGCCATATGTGAGTACATATATTGTGCACATTTCATCTCTCTGTCTCTTACAGTTCGGGAGCTACGGCTAATTTTTTCTTTACGTTGTATAGGGACATGTTGTTATTTTTTAGTATTTTTTGTTGTAGACCATATGAAAAAAACATATATTGTGCGAATTTCAGCTCTCTGCTTTTTAAAGTTTAGCAGCTACGGCTAATTGTTACTTTAGGCTGTATAGGGGCACCTGATAGTTTTACAGCTGTTGTTGTTTTTAGCCTTTGTTATTATAGAGCATCTATAAGTACATACACTGTGCGAATTACAGCTTTCTATATTTTACGGTTCGAGAGTTATAGCTAATTTTAACTTTTCGTTGTATGGGGACAACTGGTATTTTTCGCTTTGTTGTTGTTTATTGTTGTAGTGTTTATTGTTGTAGTGGCGAGATACAACAACATCCTGTGAAAATTTCAGCTCTTTACCTCTTACGGTTTCGGCGAATGGACGCTGTGACGGACGGACGGACGTAGTTGTCTCGGTAATAGGGTTCCGTTTCACTCTGATGAGTACGGAACCCTAAAAACAATCCACACATCATATTTGTAATAAATATATTCTTCCGACAGTTCTATAACTGGTTAGAGCAACCAATTACTAATTTTTGTCATTTTCAATAAATGAATGTGATGAGCATTTAAGAAGAAAATCTTGTGCACTGGGTTTTACTACCAAAATTAGCAATTTTTTTTTTTACAAAAAAGTTAACAAAAGGACTTTTATTTTTATAGAGTTCTTAATTTTTTCGGCTGTTGTAACTGTTGTCTGGGTGGTAGCAATTAAATGTATGATGGTAAACATGAAAAAGTTTGCTGCTACTCAAGACTTTAGAAATAGTTGGTATGTACAACTGTTGAAATTCGAATGTCATAATGAGTGTGTTTTCTTTGCGCACAATACTTTGAATAGCAGACACTTCATCCGCATTTCTTGGGCTTTTGGATACTAGTTATGAGTCTCCGACACTTGAGTCATAACTTTTATTGACTGGAGTAAATGTTGGCATAAAGTTCTGTATATGAAAAGCTTTTACTCTACTGCTTTTAGTCTGTGAAAAGTTCTTGTTGGCAATAATCCTAAAGCCGAAATTCCATACTGGCGTATGAGTACTGTAGCAAAAATTTATATCCAATATATGATGGAGTTAATAGCAATAGATTTAATTAACTTTTTATTATTGGCGAACTTTTTAAAATTTCGTTCGCTTTTACTTCCATAGAATAAGAAAGATTTTTTTGTCGTAAAATTTAATGATCAATATTATTAAACAAGAAAAGAAAAATAAAGTGTTAGCTGGATAACATACCGTCTTATTCTACTTTCGCCACAACGATCATTAACACTCAAATTGCTGTGAATTCAGCTTAAAAGTAAACTGAGTATTAGACTAAATTTGTTAGTGCAAGGTATTACCATCCTTATATCAGGACATTTTATTTCTAAGTTTTATTCATGATATGTAAGAGATCCTTCGACAGATTTAGGCTTCGAATAAAGAGGTAGGGCACACAAAGCGAGTTTAGCTTTCTCAAATAAACTGATACTGTAGTATTCCATACAAGTATTTTGTAGAAAACTGCAAAGAATAAAAATATGGACCGTTGGCCTAAGAAAACTTTAGTTGATCAGAGTAATGAATATGATGACAGGCATCTGTCGTTGCACACCCCCACTGCATTGGCCAATAACATTTGCTAACAGACATCGTAAAGCCTTTGTAAATAAATTCCATTTGAGAGCTGAAGAAGTATAGGAAGAGTCTGGCAATTAAACCAAGTCCGTGGGTCAACAGTATCATGGAGTGCAGAACAGGCCTGCTCAGGCTTTAGTGTATATGTCATGTGTCTTAGGCTATTTTACCCTTTTTCTCAACTTAACCAAACCAAATACATCTTTGCTTAACCAAAAACAAAAAATATTTATATATTTTCCGTTGACCTTTTCTTGCGATAACGAGCATTTTAAAGACGCTTGAAGTGTAAAAAAAGCCTGAGAAAGGTGTATGACTCACTCAAATTAGGCCTTGGACTTGCAAGTCAGCAGAGTCTTATTGAACGACTCTTGTGATACTAAGAAATTAGCTAGTCTATACTTTCCTTCCATCTCAAACCTGTACGTTTTTAATATTTCTTTTGAAATAAATTACTTCTTGTCCGTCATATCTTTCATAACAATTCTCCTGTTTTTTAATTAACGTACTCATACTGCTAAGCCAAACCAGCAAAAGTTAAGAAGGCTACAACCAAACAGCATTAGAGTATTCCGTAGTATAAAAAGCATAAAAACAATTTATTCTTCGTATTTTAGCGCAAAGTAAAAGTAAAACTCTTCAACATTAAAAGTAAGTCAACTTTGCTGGCTCAGTAAAGTAACTAATGAAGAAAATAATTTCCATGACAAAGGGACCGCTAAAACAACATTTGCCAAGTTTTAAGCCTTTGACCATAAAAAACATTATCAATGAAAAATAGGAGAAAGGAAGGAACAAAATATCAGCATTTTTTAAAGCTAAGGTCACTTTTAATTACTTTTGTATTTAATTATATGAGGTGATTTTTGAGGCTTGTGTTTTGTTTAAATTAATTAAGGTAGATAAAAAAACTTATGCTTTTTGCGATGTTCATTTACAATGCTCATGGATTATCAAAGTATAAAGATAGAAAGTTCTACTCCGATAAAAAATCTAAGTAACTCATACAAATCAGTATAACTGAGATTACTACAAACATATGCTGATTGTATTTTCTCTCAGGCAATTTAAGGAAAGTATATAATTGCGGAAATCAATCTTCATTGCAAACCCCCCCTAAAAAACCCTGAAGATATTGCAAGTCAAGCATACCTGCTATACTCCGCAAAAATAAGGTAAATGAAACTGAGTTTTTCATCGCTCGAATACCTACAAAAGTCATTGCTTGTGCACTTTTGTAGGTTGGTAATTGCAAACGACAAAACCAACAAGACAAGTAAATTGATTTGTTGAAAAAATTTTTAAGTAAATTAATGTTTAGACTGCTAAATGAAATATTTTTAAAATGGTAAAAATGCACAACTTTTATGAATTTAAAGAAATTTATATAAAAGCTAGAATGTTACTTATATACACAAATTTAATTAAAGTGCACAAGAAAAACTCTATTTAATCTGCTTCAGAATAGACAAAAAAATTTTTGTGATAAAGTTTAGGGATCAATATTTTCAAGGATCACAAGAAACATTAATTTTAACTAGTTATAACCCTGGTTAAAAGCGATTTGGGTGCATATGATCGCTGTGGTAGTTATAACATAGCATAACATACTTCTCTTGGTTTTTTTTTTAATTTTAACATAAAAAAATCTTTTTCAATTCTTAGGACGTGAAATCAAACTAAGGCCCGATAAAGTGGTTGACACTTGTAAATCATAAGGTTCGACTATAAAATTATATAAATAAAAAACTCAAATATTTTGGCTGAAAATAGGTCCGAGCCTTTGCAAGAAAATTATTAAGTTTTGGATGTTGGTCTGAACTTTTTTTTTACATTGAAAAAAAATATATATATATAAATAGATTTTTCGTGTTAATGGTCTTATCGAGATTTCTAGTTCGAGTTTTACTTCCTCAAAATTAAGAAAGATTTTTTATAAAATTGGAATGAGCTACACTTTTAATGAAGATAAGAAAAATAAAGTTAAAGACTTACTGGCTGGGGTACATACCATTGCTGTTTCACGACCAACACATATCTAATCAGCACTCAAATTTGCTTCTTCCTTTACTCTAAAATCAGTTGTTTTAATTGATTTTGTAAGCCCTTAAAAACAACTGAAGCTTTTCGGCACCAATTTTAGCTAAATATTGTAGATGTGCAACGAGTAGTGATTTCGACTAATGTAACGAAAAAAATTTTTTTAAGTAAGATACGTATGTGGATATTCAATTTTATGAGTACCAGTTTGCATGCAGTAAAAATATACCAGCAAAAATTTAGTATTAACTGCTTTGAATAATTTCGTTAGCAAATAAAAATTATGTAGCGTATCTGAAGACAATATTAAACTTTCTGCTATTTTATGGCATATATTGTAGTATTGTCGATTAGATATAGGAATTAATAAATAGGAAGGTCTATTTAAATCATACCTACACTAAGAGAAAAGTCATTCATTTAGTTAATGAAAGGGCCTAATTGAATGTTCCTAATTGCACGAATGAACAATTTCGTTTCTACAACGAAAAATATTATTCATGAAACGAATTTGTTAATTTCAGCTGCTTTTTAATTTTATTGAGCTCATTGCATTCAGTAAAAAGATATTTCGCAAAACTTTGAGACGTATAAACTTTAACTATACAAGAACGAATTATTTAGAGCACGCAAGTAAGTAAAAGCATAATATAAAACAATTTCGTTTGAAGACTTTACATATGTTTCTTTAATTTAAATTGGCATAAATGGATTAAACTTGGCCTGATTAAGAGTATTGTAATAGATTTATATAAATCTTAACTAGATTAAGTTCAAGCCTTACATTGTTCTCTATGTTACTATTAATTTAGAAAAAATATTTTAAATTTTTTTTTTATTTTACTCATTGATTTCTTAATTTTGTTCTAAAATAAATGATTGATTTAGCATTAAACTTCAATGAAAACAAATACAAATAAAAAACAAATACAAATAAAAAACAAAAGTTGCAAACATACGTTCTCAAATATCTTGCTATTCTGTACTTAAAACTCTTTCAATAGTTGACTTAAGAATCGTGAGGCTCCCAGGTTCGAATCCTGGTATATGCCGCAAACAAAATAATGGAAGATGAAATTGTAAAAAGGAGGAGGAAATTAAAATAAAGAAAACGGAGGAAGTAAAATAATAAAAACTAAAGAAGGGGAATCAAAAAAAATAGAAAAAAAATTTGTTTTGATTGGCATTTTTTCTGTGTCAAAAACAGATTCATATCAATGAAACATTCTTCATTAATGGTAAGAAATTCTTCGTTAGCTCGTTATTAATGAAAAAATTCATCCACAGAATGATCATGTCAAGAAAAAAGCTTTTTCTCTTAGTGTATGTGTGCTACACTTTTGTTAAAAGTTTGGTTAACATTTCTGTTTTCCATTAACTTTATTTTTGAAATTTTCACGAGAAACATGAATTTTGTCTAAAGTATTGATAATTTGAACGTGAACAAGTGAAAACCTATTAGCTTGTATACAGATTTGTAGAATATCGTTAACAACAAACTCTAAAGGCATCACCGCTATTCTTAGTTATTTTTTAATATGTATAAAGAAAATGATGTGACTTCAAAAATACTTTAAGAACAAATAAAAAAAAAAACAAGAAAAATCTAGGGTCAAAAGTTGCAAACATACGTATCCTCTTGTTTTCTTTAACGAACCCTTAGGAATGAAGTTATATAAAACTCAATTTTCTACCAATTTCATATAACACAGTTCTGTTTTAATGTTTTCTTGCGTAAAAGGAAAACAAACACACTTCTTAAGACTCAACCTTGAAGAGGAAATATTTTCAACTTGACCTTTTCCTTTTGGTTTGTTTTCTTTCTTAAATCTTATTTTTTTTTATCTTCAAACAAAATTTTCTTTGTATTTCTTCAACACAATTTTTTGTAAAAGCCGAATATAATTATGTACATTTTTCCCGGCCTTTTTTTTTTTGAGCACTTAAATAATGACATTAAATGATTAAATAAAAATTAGAATAATTATAAAAACTGAGAAAGTAAAAATTATAATTTGGTTTTTTAGCTACATTGTCGCAAAGGAAACATAAATTATATGTAATTAGATTTTTCCCTCTTAAGTTACTTTTTTGTAATGCTTTTGCATTTTACACAATTTTATGGTGAAGAATGCCCAGTAAGAAAAATTTATTATAACTATAATTAAATTTTTGCATTCACATAGAAAAGCTTTAAGAAATATACTAATGAAAATTTGTCAAGCGAATTTTGTTATTAAAGATCAATGTATGAACAATTTTTCTCAGAGTAGCTATATTATGTTGGTAGAAGATAAGAAATTTCTTGCACACACACAATCGTTTTTGTATCAGTTACAAACAGAGAAACAAACTCTGGAGCAGGTTCCCATAGAAATCTTATAAAGTGAGCTGTAGCTGTTTAGTGTCGTTATACCTAATAATGCGCCATATTTTTTTTTCTTGAAGTCTGATTGCCTTTGCTTGTCAGGCTTATTTTGTTAGTTTTTTTTATAGAAAATGATTTGAGTATTTATGTTCTAGTTTTAGTTCAGTTTAGAGAAACCCAGAAAACAAAATTCTTTCAATACAAAAAATTTGAATAGAGGCTTATTAAAATTTCGAGTTAGTCGAAGTCAGACGAACTTTAGAACTAAGAATTAGGTACTGAATGGGATTAAATTGGGTTTTTTGTGGCAAGTTGTTATGATAAATATTTTTAAAGGAAATCTACAACATTTACAACAGTGGTCATCATTGCTAATCTTCTTTGATCTTGAATCATCCGACAATACGTGTAAGGCCACACAGTGACAAATGTTCCGTTAAGTGCCTCCGGGCGCTTCTGGTAAACGGAAATATATAACGATCGTGATGCATGGAGAGAAGACCAACTTTGGAAATAAATACACATAACAACAACTTATTTGATTTTCATAATTCTTATAACTTATTTTCATAACTCATAACAGAATACACAGTACATGTGTGTAGTCTCTTAAATCAAGTTGAGTTCATTATCAGTTAACTTGGCATTTTAGTCTGTTGCTGTCGGTGTTTTTGTTGTTTCTGGACTAAAATCACTTAAACAAATTTGAGTATTGCTAAATTAAGCAAACTTTTCAAATATCTTGTGAGACGAAAAATATCATCCAAAAGAAATAATAAAACATTTGATTTCTGATTAATCTGAACCATATTAATAAAGAGGAAAACTAAAATGCATAAGTTTGAATAACTCCATTTCGATGCTGATTGCAAGCGTGCTCGCTCAGAAACAAATGGCTGTGCACTGTGCTAAAAAGGTTCTTCCTTCATTGGTGAAAGTTTTATTAAAAGAACTTAATGTCTATATAAAATAAAAATTATTTATAGAAAACTTTAAAAAAAAAAATAAAAACAATATAATTTAATGTTAAAACCATTTTCATTGAAAAATATATTTTTTTCTCAACCGGCTAAAATGCCAGGAGTGAAATAATGAATACTTTCTTATGCTACTCCCCTAAATTTTTTCTCTGAGTTTCACTAATCTACAGAAAGATACTGAAAATATCTGGCTTTGTCTTGGACTATTTATTAATCTAATTTATACCAATAAATCACTCCGTAAATTCTATACTTTTGTTTGTTGGGCAAAAAAACTAAACGACAATTGGGGTTTTTATTTTCATATCATTTATTTAAAATAAAATGGGCACATCTGTCTCTCCTTTCTCCACACTTACCCATTAATTATTGTTGGCCATTTTTGTAAATGTGTCACTGACTGTCTGCATATATTTAGATAATTAGATTTGTCATTGTGCATTAGTTAGGATTTTATTTTTTGTCAGTTAGTAACCTGTTTTTATTTTCAGAGTTGTCGGTTTCTATTCCATATTTAATGCAAAAATTGGGTTTTTTTTTATTTTTGTTTGCTTACACCTTTCTTTATTATAAGCAATTCGTGCTAGCTAAATTTAACTACCCCCTTGTATTTCCTCGCAGGGGCTACTGAGTTTAAAAAGCCCCAAATGAGATTTATAGCAGGTCCTTAGGAACACATGGGCTATCATATCCCTCCTATCAACCTAAGTAAACTTTTAGTTACTATGATATTTCTTCAAGTCTTAATGCCTGTTCCTCAATGTCGCAAGAAAAAGTAAGCAATCGAAATGTGTTCGCTCGATTTCGATTCGTCCATGGATTCCTCTATGTCGTTAGCTTGCATCCGCATGGGCTCACGTTATGAAATTTTTTTTAAAGTATTGGTTGAAAAAACTCCAAAAATGCGTTTGAAATACCCTTGAGTCAGCTTTGGTGCGGTAAACTTTTGTTCCCAACATATTTAAATTATATTTTTGTCTCTTTCCATTAAGGATTCTACACAAAAATAATAGTTTTGTAAAATCTCTTTCCAGCTGACTAGCCACTCTTAGCCTTTAGGTTAATAAAATGTATTCATGTAAGCAAATAAATTAGCTTACTTATTTGCTATTACATCAAGTAATCAGTCAATACATTGCGTAATAAATGTTATAGAACGCTAATGGAACTACGAATAGGAGAGTATTTAATATAATCTAGTGAATGCGTTGCACCAATGTTGTAAGATTTTTTAAGCTATTGGCCAAATTGTCATGGCAACGTTGCTTGTTTTCTTCTTTGAATATTTGATGTCTAGTTCATTGGACCATTAATTTTATTATATTACTTAACTATATACGAACGTACTTATTTCTTTTGCTCTTACCATTTATTTAAGATTATATTTTGAAGCATACACACAAGCATAAGCTTATTGATTTTATTAATTATTTATTAAGAAACTTTATCCCCTTTCTGTTCAAGACCTTCGGCTTATTGTGTTATTCATTATTTTATTTAAGGAAAGTGTGTATATATAAATGTAAATGAAAAATATTTATTCTATTTTTATAAGTCAACATATTGTGACAGTACAATAGACAAATGAAGTTTTTGAGGACGAAATTTCTTCATATTAGCATCTGTTTTTGTTCAAGCCGGCCACTGGGAGAGTAGAACTTAGTGATAATGAATTGTAGAAAGATAGTAATTGTGAAAGCATAATATACAGTGTAAGAAATTTACTACAAGCGGCCTACCATTCCAGCTAAAATATTGATGTAACTCTGCAAAGTCTTGAGACAAAACTGACTGCAAGTTCTGGATAAGCGCAAACGTTTTCTATGACAACTTAAATTCAACGTTCAGAAAGAGTTTAACTTTATTCAAAATTTCTTAGGGTGAAATTTAAGTAACGTAGACAATTTTATATAAAAACAAGTATTTTCGCCAGTTAATTAAGTCTTTCTTTTAAATTTATAATAAAAGAGTTTTTTCATCATTTCTGCAAAGAGAAAATATAAAAATATACACAACAGTAGAGTCGACATACGGACTGACCACCTCCAAATATATTTATTTCTATTTCAAAAGCCGACGAATGACGAACTTAAACAGGATGTCCATTTGTGAGTTTTGTTTTCAGTTGGTTAAGTAAATAGTGTTCTTCTTATTTACACCCATGTTCATAAAAACTATTGAAGGTTTATTACACGTTTATTTGACAAATATTCCGTAGAAATACGTCAAATAAGAGCTTAATAAACTTAAAATAATTATTATGAATATGGCCTTTAATACGTATATGCCAAGCAAGCAGCTTATAAGATATACATATATTTAGTAACTTATATATTGCTAAAAGTGCAACAAACCTGCTTATGCCCTGTAAATTTTCACTATTTCAATAGCTTTTTAACATTTTTGTTTATAAACAAACAAAATTTTAATAACCAAACGCTTTCTTGTTTGAAAAAAATTGCCATTGCTAAATGCTGAAGCCGGGGACGGAAAAAGAAAATTTTGGTTTGATGTGACGACTAAGAATAATTACAACAAAATGTGTATATTAAAACACCATTAAGAGCAGCTGCAAAATTTTCATGATTGGACTACAACGAAAAAATTACAAAGTTTTAAAAATATATATACACAGTGCAGAAGGAACTAAAGGGGCAGCCTAAAGAGCGTAGCAAAAAAAAATTGTTCTCAATGCGCCGTTCTTAACTAAACTTTAATCCCAGTGGATGACCGACTTATCTGTTTTGAATTGCCCTAATACTCACCACATTTATACCAAAAATGATCAGTGTTATAAATATGCTCAACTACTTATGTATATATCCTGAGTTGTTTGTGAACTTTCGGTCAGAGCGGAAGTGTTTTTTGTGATGTATACTCGTAATAGGTGAATGCGCGCTTTTTTATTGGCTTCCTGAAAAATATATGCCAGGTTTTTTAAACGTTTATTTGACAAATTATGTAAAGATATTTGCCAAACGAGCTCTTAATCATGAGATTTTAATCAATAATTTTATTTTATCTTAATAAGCATGATATAATTTTAAAAGTAAGTCCGTCAAAGTATATAAGAGGTCCTATCGTGGTTATTCTGTAGTCTTTTTGTTCTGCATGATCGATGTTTTGCAATGCTGAAGAGGTTTCGTTAAATAGCAATATTTAACGACTGGATAGTATCGAAGGTATATACGATGGACACTAAACAGACAAATAAGCAACAGACAAATTCATTTAGCAAAAATAAATACTCCGCTTATACTTTTTGTTTGCTTAATCAAAGGTCCACAAGCCCTGCCCATTTATGTTTTATTTACCCATCATTCCAGAACAATTAAATGCATATAGAGGGGCAATCCCCTGAGTACTAGTCCCAGTCTACAAAAAAAAAAAAACATGAATAGTCTACTTGGAAATTTTAATGGTATACTAAGAAACAATTGGGAAAATTTGTAATGTAAAAAAAAATCGGGTCGAAGTATGGCATAAATGATCACTTCGGGGTTTACAGTATTAGAGGCATACGATAGACTGATTTTGAACTAAAAAAAATTAATTTAGTTTAAATAAAAGTATTACAGGATACAAGTATTTAGAAATTATTTCAATTGAAAATGCTTCTGAAGCACGTTAAGCGTGGTAATAAAATCACAAGATTTCTGGGCCTACAGAGATCTCACTTAGGAGTTTTTACAACATAATTAAAACACCTTATTCTAATTACAGAAACAAAACAAAAAATAGGTCATAGGCTGTTTTTTAATTTCAATTCACACAAATTTTAACTTTTTATTTATTTGCTTGTTAAAGCGTCACCCAATTAATTTTTTAGTTTATGACTTTTTACTTGGAAAAACTTAATTAAGATATTAAAATTTCAAGAGGCAACACTTACACGCCCCATAACTCGACCTATAAACATCACACACAAAAAATAAATAGTTTGACACACATTCTTATCTACTAGAAGTACTGTTATGTCAAATATCAAGTTATACAGTCAAAGAAATGTGTTCGAGGTGCCCGCTTCACAAATGATGACTCATATGCACTACTTTATTAGGTCAGATAAATAACGATATATTAAGTATTTTCCATTTTATGTATTTGTAAAATAAGTAACTAGATTTTAAGAAACTAAAAAAAATGACATAAATATTCATTTAAGCTTCTCTTTCTATTTAAGGCTTGACTGTTATGTTACAAACAATTAAAAGTTTAGCTTCTTGTTGTGTGATTTGAATAATGGCCATATCAATAATAATTTATTTTCCAGAACTGCCCGATAAGCGTCCCCTATTATTTACTGAACAAACACGTTATGAGCCCGGTGATATATTGAGAGCAAATTGCAGTACTCCTCCCTCCAGACCCAGAGCTGAACTAAAATTCACTATAAATAATATGGTGGTAAGTATTTAACGCTTTTACTTTAACTTAATTTAAACATTTTCATGTCTATTGTAAAACATCGAACTAGAGAAAAATTCACCATATATGTATACAGTTAAAATTATTGCTTTAATGCTGATATTTCTTTTAATGAGACAGCCTTTTTTCATTCTTTGTTTAAGAGACAATACACAACGAATATATCCGAACCGTAGATGTTGGCATTATTTTTTGTAATCGTTTCAATAAAACCACAACAACAACTAAATACCCACAATAGGATTTTTCTCTTTCGTTAGCAAACTTTGATTGTCGTTTTAAAACTAAACGGGATCAACATAGAGCAGCAACTCCACGTAGCTTGAAAAAAAAATATTAAATTTTTTTATGGTAAACTTGCCGCAGAAGTGACCTCTTTTTTTGCATCAAAGCAAAAGGCTTTAGAGATAACAAGTACTTGCAGCACACACAAAACATCATTAGAAATAGAGAAGAATAAGAGTAATTCCAAGAATTCACTAAAAATAGACGACAAAAATAACAAGGAAACAGAAAAGTTTAAATTTTAATACAACACCGGTAGTCGTTGTATTTGAAAATGTTTCCAACTAGTGGGTATATGCATTTATAAATGTGCATTAATGTTTAATGTGTGTACTAAGAACAGCAAACAGCTATATATGGCGGTGAGAATTTAATATGAACCGTTTAATAAAATGGGTTTTGCGGCATGAAGTGCACACCGCGAAGTATGTATTCTAAGTCAGTGAAAAACAGTTAGTTCTTAAAGCTGTAAATATTTCTTAGTTTAGCAAAACTTACATACATATAAATATAAGCATGAGTATTCACAAGGGAAACTCAATTGAATTAAAAACTTTTATTTTTTAATTTGTATATCACTTTTAACCACAACCATGTCGATGAGGTTTTACCAAAACATTGTCTTCGTCATACAGCAAGCAATGGCTTGTATTTTGGACAAATCAAAAAAAAAAAATAGTAAAATAAATTTTTCTCTATCAATCTAGCTACGCCAACCACCCTGTGTTGTGCACGAGTCAAATGCATGACTTACCATTACCTTATTCCTTTTAACAGTTTTTCAGAGTACATCCCTCTATTATCATCCCTGCTTAAAGGGCTCCGATGCAAACATGTTCCTAAACCTTGTTCTTCCACCTTCCTGACTAGGCTCGTCATAGCCCTAAATAAGTCTGAATAAGTGTTCGACTAACTTTAATTTGTTGTTCTTCTTTCACATTTGTTTGGAATAAATCAACCATTTGAGTATAAATATATTATTTCACATGTATATGTGCGTCTAATATCTATGAAAGGTAAGAAGAATTGAAGGGCGTTTTTTGCCATATAGCCGATGATGTCATGGAAGGGCCGTCGACATCGACCAGACGACGTGCCACGCAAATGAGTATCAGTCGACGGTCTTTACTGAGAATTTTGGTACAAGATTTGAGGATATTTCCATACAAAGCCCAGACGGTGCATCAGCTGGTAGCTGCTGATCACCAATCGCGTCTAACATACGCTCAAGCCATCCTTGATCACCACCAAGAATAAGATGATTTTTCATCAAAAATAATCATGAGTCATGAGGCCCATTTCTATATAAATAAGCAAAATTTACGCTTCTGGGGCACTGAAAATCCGCGTGTAGTCCAAGAAGAGCCATTACACCCGCTCAAAGTCACTGTATGGCGTGCTGTTTTCGATGGAGGAGTCATCGATCCTTTTTTCTTCAAAGACGTCGCGTGCCAAACGGTTACTGTGAATGGTGATCGCTACAGAGCAATGATCAGCGAGTTCCTTTTGCCGCAACTTGATGAATTGGGATTGAAAAACAAGTGGTTTCAACAGAATGGTGCTACGGCACACACTGCACGTGCCACAACCGATATGCTGAAGGATGCATTTCCCGGGCGCATAATCTCCCGTTTTGGCGATTTGCACTGGCCAGCAAGATCGCCTGATTTGACCGCTGCAGACTTCTTTTTGTGGGGCTTTTTGCAGTCGCGGGTTTATGTCAACAAGCCTCAGACTCTTGCAGCTTTTAAAGACAATAACCGTCAAGAATGTGAGGACCTATCGCCGGAAGTTTTGGCCTATGTGATGGAAAATATTATAAAAAGGGCTCAAATGACATGATGATGTGCGCCTCGATGGATGAATTGGTAGAGTGCTCTACCAAGAGTCTTCGAGGTCGTAGGTTCGATTCCTGCCGAAGGCTCTGGGTGTTTCTGCAGACAAGCAAAGAGCTTCGCAGTTTTGTGTTTGTTTAAAAAAAAAAAAAAAAAAAACTGTGGCGGCGGTCATTTATATGACATCATATTCTCAACTTGATGTAAAAAATTAAAAGACCAAATAAAAATAATCCACAAGAAGAATCAAAGTTTTCAGTTTTTTTTAATTACAGCCAAAAAACATCGGAAAGTTATTTTTGCGCCACCCTGTATTTAGAGATGGCTCCTTGCATTACAACCACTTTTGATCCCGTTTTGTTCCCAGTATCCCTTTTAGTCTGTATTACATTTTCCTAAATTATTGATGGCTCCTAACTACGGTTAGCAGCCTGAAGTGCAAAGAACATCAATTGCTCAGTCAACGCAAATGACTTCGTTGCTTACCTATTACTAAGCAGTGTCGGTTGCGAGGTAACAGCACCTTTGCGAGGTAATTGCGCCTTTAACTTAAAGTAAGGGCTCCCGAGAAAAGTTCTTCGATCTGTCATTTGACTGAAACTGTTTTAGAATTCGATCAATAAGATGCTCAAAGCATCCTCCAGCTCTGTGCCCAGCATGCACATTACAAGCCGGGGTTAAATCAGCAAGGTGCATGTTAAATCGCTTCTGAATGAATCCAGCGGCACTGTGAGAAGGTTGTTTTGCCAAGGTGCATGCTCAAGGTAACATTTAAACCTACTTCTGTAAATTAATTTAGTGGTTTGCACGGTACTATTGAAGGAAACCTGAAAAATGGCAACTGCGAAGTTGTTGTTTTTCAATTTATACTATTGATGTATTTATATTTTCTGAATGCTATTACTCAATAAAACTCAACATATTTTAAAATTTGGTTACAAAATTAATTAAAATGAATTGAGTCTGAGTAGAAAAAAAGTATTACATATTTTCAAATTATCATTACTGATTAAGTGATACTTCGTGTACAAAATGTACTGATAGATTTACAATTTAACAAATCATTTTAAGCAGGTTCTGTCTTCGAACTTTTCAATGCACACGTTTTTCAGCTTGTGGGATTGTCTTATAATCCATCAGTTTACTTTTGTATCAAATGAACTATATTTTGCTATATACTCTTTTTATTTGTTCGTGCTTACCTGTAAAGTTACTCGTTGAAATTTTTTCTCCAATCAAAAGCACTTCATGTGTAAAACACTTTTCACATGCAATTTCTGTTGAAAACCGTCAAGAGACATTATTTAAAAGTGACACGGTACAAATAAACAAAAACACTTACTCCCCCAAACGTTCACAATTATATACAGAACAAAAAGCTACATTCAAGATAAAAGACTTTAAACTTAGAGATGTGCACATAAATACGATAACGATCAAAGGAAATTTAAGCTTCAAGGTAGAATGTAGGTACTTCAAATAAAGTCCTTTTTCATAATTTTATTTAATTTATTTATTTTTTCTATTTTTCTTCTTCGAATATTAAGTATTTTAACTGACACACATATCAACAAAAATTTTAGTAAAGCTATCTTTTTCCATATACATATTATTACATCGACTTGTTTAGTGTATAAATGTTTCAAAGGTTTAATGATCATGTCCCCATTGTTATTTATTTGCTCCTTTATTATTCGACCATAAAAAATTTTTGTTTGCATATTTCCATGCTTTCTAGCATGTTAAGTTTAATTCCTTCTCCTCGTGTATGCAATAGTGAGCAGTTCTATATTTGTTTTTGTACATATAGAAGTTTGATTCCATTATTTTAATAATATTTTCGGTGTAAGATTTTGAAAAAGTTATTTATTGTTCTACTTGATATTTATGATGTAAATAAAATTAAAAAAATGTTTTCGACAAAAAAATCATTGTTTTAAATTACACATTTATTTGGTTAAGCCAAATTCATAATTGGCAACACTTAAATTATTTTTTGCCTTCGTTTTTATACTTCGCCCTCACATGTACAGGACAATAATACACATGCATTACTTTCGGATATAGACTTGAGCAAGGTACATCTATACCACGATACTTTTAGCCGGAAGAACTGCCAAACTACTCAACACAAACACACAAACGTATTTGATGGTGCTGTGTTTGCTTTAGTTATGGGGTTTTGTTGTATCGAGGTACCTTGAGAATGAGAATCACTGTTTTACACAGCTAAATCACTGACATTTGCACTCTTAATTTTCTTACTTATTTAATGATTTACTACTTTACATGTAAATTAAGCCAAACTCGAAGATGAGTTTGCACTGATTTTTTGAGCACTAAATTTGCAATTGTTTGTGCTAATAAGAAATTACAAAACATAATAATAAGCTGAGTTGCTTTGTTTTAGTCATTGTGCGATGCACTTTCTAGGTATAGTTTTACCTTTGCAGAAAGTAAATATTACTTAGTATCAAGCATCCATTAATATTAAGTGAGAGCTGATAAGCATTTGCACACATATTTGCTTATATTATTTTTAGCTTCTTTCTTTTTTATTTCATTTTATAGAGGTTTTATGTCTTCTCTACCCTTACGGAAACGTTCATACATAAAAAGAGTAAGATTCATAGACAATGGAGCAGCTCCATAGCTGGGTGGGTCATAACTTCTTTAACTTGTCCTTTAGATTTTTTGTATGTTTCTTGTTAGTCTGCATGATTTTGAGTTAAATGGTATGTTTGCACTTGCATCACCATGAATTTAGCTTTTCCTAGCGCCACTTGCATCCATATATTATTATACATTGAATGTTTGTCCTTGTATATTTATTTTCTGTTCCTTTTTTGACAATTTCTTAAAAGCAAAAGGTCACACAAACTACAACTGATATAATGTGTATTTAGTTCTTCTATTTCAAAATGGGAACACCAAGGTGGCAATTATTTGCAAAGAAATAGAAGGCTACAATTTATTTTTCCTGCCTGCGCTCAAACTATTAGTCACAGCAATAAGTTAAAAATGAACTCGAAAGCTAGTTTATATGATTATAAGCGAACGAAAGTCATGTAAGACAAGAAAAAGTGCCGTATTCGGCCAGACCATGTCTTAAGTACACATGTCTTAAGTACAGTACACAATCAACGATTTTGACCCTCAGATCCCATATATATAAATAGTACTCAAAAGTTTTTATGTCTTGTAGAATTAATTTATTATTGCAACAACTTTCTGGCACCGTAAATTCTACTAAAATCATAACCTCTGATTTTTGACATTAACTTTCTTTAAGATCAAACTTCTTAAAAAATCGGTATCTGGCCTATATATTAAGCGATGTCGAAAGTTTTCGTTGTTCCCCTTTAAATAACTATATTTTATAATTTCATCTAACATTTAGTACCAAAACTTATTTAGGTTCGCGTACAAACACAACCATCTTGAGAGATGAGTTTACGAATTATATCGGCTGTATACAGACTAACGTCGAAATTTTTAATTTTTTTTCTCAAATAGGTATGTCTTATATTGTAATTTTTGTCTCTACATCTTATTTAAGTTTGCTTGGGAAATTGGTTTTCGATATATTTCGGCTATATGTCGATATTTTTCGGCTGATGTCGAAAATTTCAAGTTGTAACGTTGAATAAATTTGTCTTATTATAACATCTACCTTTTTCTATCAAAGCATGACTAAATTCGCGTACACATCCAATTTCTCGCAAAATCGGTGTTCGCCATATTTCGGCTATATATGTAACTAGTTCGGAAGTATTTTTTGACTTATATTATTCATAACTTATCATGACATCTACATTTATATATATATATATATATATATATATATATATATATATATATATATATAAATATATATATATATATATATATATATATATATATATATATATATATATATATATATATATATATATATATATATATATATATATATATATATACTATATATATATATATATATATATATATATATATATATATATATATATATATATATATATATGTATATATATATATATATATATATATATATATATATATATATATATATATATATATATATATATATATATATATATATATATATATATATATATAGTCGTACAGTTTTTTGAGCGCAGGAGTTTACGTGTTGAAATATTGAAAAACAAGCAGCTGTTTTAGCATTTAGCAACATTGGCAAATACGGATCTGCTATGGTTTTTAGTTATGCATATTTGCTGAAGTGATGCAAATCTCGGTTTCATACATTTTGTTCTTGTAGTGTTGCAGACTATGGCACATATGCTACGGTTGCAATATCTTCAAGGTCTGCAGGGGTAATTTGCAATGAAGCGTGACTTCCGCTATTATGCAGCATGAACGAATTCAAAAGCAAAAAATGCTATAAAGTGCACAACAGGATACAAAAGCACAAAGATTATATGCAAAATGCGCGATCTGGCGTAATCAATTATTGACTTAAACAAAGCTGTGAGATAATTTTTTAATTGAATTGAATAATTGAAAGGTTGTTTTTTGCAATTTACAAATTTTTTTACGATATTTTGCATATTTTCAGTAGTAACATTTTTTCCAATTGGTTAAAAATTATAAAAACATTTCAAATTAGGATCTTTAAGATGCAAATTTCTCACAAATTTTTACATCTTGAGGCAATACCTTTTCTTCAACAACTCAACAGTTTTGAAAATATGACATAAGGGTGCGTTATTTGCAACACAGTGTAATTTTGTTTGAACAACAATTTCAGCTGGACTTTAGTGCCAATGTTGTGAAAAAAACATATTTTATAGAAAGTAGTGTAGCATAATATGATTTAATTCTTTTAAACCATAACAAATGAAAGATTTAATTATTTCAAATGCATTTATTAATCAGGCAAAACAATATCATGTATCACTAAAAATCTTATCAACAAAGGCCGGCAAGCACATGTGAATTATTTAAAAACAATGCCGCCTTTGCACCTCTTGAAGTGACCATGAAATGTTTATGACTCGTGTGTGTGTGTGTCACACTTAAGCCTGCCGTGAGAAAATTTATGCATAGATTAAATAACAGTTTTGTTTATTCCCACAAAATTAGAAATAGTCACTGCCCTTATTTAATGCAGTTATGCATTTAATAATTTGCCGTAATAACGGCACTTGCAATGCTATGCACATTTGGGGCAAACTAAAACATTCACCACTGTGGGAACAAATAAATATTTTTAAGGAAAATCAAATTTCATCAAGAATTTCCAACAACACTTCCACAGCGCCAATGCATTCACGTTTATAAAAATAGTCTAGGATATTCTCATAAGTAGTATATAAGCTGAACTAATTTTAAGTTAAAATCAATCTTAATTCGAAAGCAATTGACAGAGCACTTGTTGCTTGATTGCTGCAATAAAGATTCAATTTTTTTAAATAATATAAAAACAAAATTTAATTGTTTTAATTATTCTGCTTCAGTAGCCATATTATCAATAAAATCAATGGATCTTTGCAGCTTTCAAGTTATGCTTATAATAATTATAATAATAATGCGATATATTTAGTTTTAATTACAATATTTGTAATGAAAAAATAGTTATTTTTTTTATAAGTATGCCATAGAAACAGCTTAAGCGTAAATACATATAAATTTTCTCACAAAATTTCTTACTTTCTTGAAATAACCCACTCCAGCAATAAATATTAAATTCTTCAACAAAGTTTCATAGGGTTATGTACAAGTAAAGTGCATTTATTCATACTATTTACTCTTAAATAATCACCTCTCGTACAGCAAATATGATGTTTTTCACAAATTTTGTCAGCCAGCCATAAACACATACTCAGAAAACTAATATATGTACGATATGCATATTTTTGCTGTTGATGCAAACTAGATTACCGATATGGTGTTTAATAGATTTTTCATGTTAGTTTTACAGTGAAAACTTTTTGATTAATGATGATTTCCATCCTTCTAAAGGCGTAAGCGAACAAAACTAGACAAAAAATAAACTATTTTATGTTGTACATACATACGTATGTACATAGATTTGTATATCTAGATTATGCCTACATACATGCTTATCGAAATGGTTCTCTTAAAGTTGGTGTCTCAATCTTTTAAAATTAACAATAAAACGCTAAGCAGTGAATACATGCCTACACTGCAAAAATCTTGTATAATTTTCTCTACTTTCTTGCAAAACAAAACCACTTATACCTATTTTATATGTATTATATAATATATAATACATAATGTATAATATATAATTTATAATATATAATTTATAATATATAATTTATAATATATAATATACATATAATATATAATATATAAGATATAATACATAATATATAATATATAATATATAGAATATAATATATAATATATAATATATAATATATAACATATAATATATCATATTAATATATAATATATAATATATAGAATATAATACATAATATATAATATATCATATTAATATATAATATATAATATGTAATATATAATATATAATATATAATATATAATATATAATATATAATATATAATATATAATATATAATATATAATATATAATATATAATATATAATATATAATATATAATATATAATATATAATATATAATACAAAATAAATAATATATAATACAAAATAAATAATATATAATATATAATAAATTATATATAATATTTAATATATTTAATACATTTTTTTACTTAAGTTGAAAAGGCCAATGGCTTAAGGTAAATTTCGGCTATTATCCGCCACATAACAAGGCCAGTACTGTCTTGTTAAGCTCTGTTTTGGAAAAGCATATATGTGTTTGTAGCTGGTCATATGCATGTACTTATTTAACATTACGGTTAACAAGAAAGTTGTGGTTCCGGTTTTGTTTTTATGAACAAAATTTTAACTTTGAATGTACCTGTTAGAGAAAACTGTCTATTAGCTGGTATAGACTTTTATTTTCAGTGAAGAAACAACCTTTTAATTTGATAAGTTAAACTATATCGTTTAACTGCTTTATTGTTACTAACTAATATTTCAGACAAATGAATTCATTTATTACAGCACAAATTGTATTCTTTTATGACTGCAAAGTAAGTTCCAAGCTTAAGAAAAAAAAAAGAATATGTACATCATTTCAGCCTGCACCGTCATGTTTTTAATATTAATTTCAATGATAAGAGGTTTAATGATTAATAAATGCTTATACCAAAACATACGCGTATGCACATATATATTACAATGTTAAATGCAGCCAGCAGTGATAGAGGATAGTAGAATACCAAAATACAGTCAAGAATGACAGAGAATAATACAGTAGTATGAGATGAAAAGATTACTTTGCTTTCTTTTGTCGGTTGATATCAATCACTAAGGTAAAGTGCAATAAGGTGGTGTTACAGCTTGAACAGTACCTTTAGTCTCTTTGTAAAGAATCGAGTCTGTGACCGTGGGACTTTCTACATATTTACCCATCGGAATGCTCAATAAATGTATCACAGAAATCACATTAATAGAAACCGCAGTTCAAAAGTAATAAAGCAGTGGACTAATTTTCAATACATTTTGACTTTATTATATCAGCGAAGAAGAAAGAAAGTGGTGGTACCGTATTTTTAATCAAAAATGGATAAACAGAACCTTAATTATAACCAACCGCTTATTCATGGATTTTAAAAATGTTTGCCTTTACAATTTTGTTACTTATGCGAAATTTGAATGCGAATTTAAGTATAACATTTTTCAAACTTAAATCATATCAAATATTTAAGGTTTTCCAAAGTTAATTTACACTTTCTTTTCTTTCTTAAGAGCAAATAAGATTTTAAAGATTATCCTCAATTGCTGCAGATTTATTTCTATTTTTCACAAGTGCTGAATTACTAAGAAGATTTCTTTTTTTCCAACGTGTTCAAAAGGCAGAAGAAATTGAAATTCTTTGGGTTGTTGATTTTAAGGTAATAAAGAAAATAAGTGTGGCAATTTTTCAAAGGAAAATCTCGTGCATAGATTGTAACATTTCTCGATGATAAAGTACTGTAGAAGTAAAAATAAATCAATCCTTGAGTTGGACGAGTGGCTTAGATCACGCTTTTATGTTTGTATTTGGACTTTTTAAAATACTGAGTGGAAAACTTAATTTGGTTTTGGAAAAGCCTAGTTGATTTACGTTTAAAATCAAATTTTTTCTTGTAATATCGTATTTTATGGAAATTGTAATGCAATAGTGTCATCCTAAAATTCATAATGTAAGTGACAAATCTAATCGTGTTTACGCTTGCAGTTATCATGCCTTTATTTAGTCATAAAGTCGTTTTATTATAGTATATATTACACTATATAAATATTACAATGGAACAAAACAAAATAAAGTTTAGTGTAGAATATCAATTTTGTTTATCGATCTTTATTAATAGTATTATTTGAAATTATTTGGTATTAAGTTTATCGGTCCTACATCTTCTCTGTATTTTTGTATTGATTAGTATTCATCAGAAAGTTTAGAGGATACAGTAAGAACTTTTGGTTGGGGGCCAACCAAGTGTTTCAAAAACGCTGCACTCAAAGAAAATAGATATTAGGTTATTCATGCGATAACAACCGCATGTTCTCTTTATGCGTTAAGCTGTGGCAAGCAAGATATTTGTATTTAAAATGTGAAAAAGATGCTTTTGATCACGATTTACGTTTTGCTAAATTTTGATAGTCTTCTTGTCACCACTCATGTCCCCCCGGGGGCACAAAATGCATCTTGCTGATCGTAACCAGCTTGGTGTCGTGTCAACGGGGTAGAAGGGGTGCAGGATACGTCGGCTGGCTTGGTGGCTAAAATCTTAGGCATTTCCTGAAGGAGGGCGGCGACTCCTGAGGGACTTGCTGAAACCCCTCACCGAGGGGCAATTCGGCAGTACGGGGACCGGAGCCCCGGGATGACTCTTCGGAGTCATCTCGCCGGTCATAGGTTGAGGAGCCTTCCTTGGCTGAAACGTACTGGCTGTGGTTGCTACCATAAGTTCGCATGGAAGGGAACGTTGGTAGCTATACTGATCATAGACCCTCGGGTCTATGTTCGGTCGCCCAAATGGGCCCGTAGTGCTGTTGCTAAGCAACAGACGCTGCTTTGTAAGGAACCAGATTGGCGGGAGCATTAGCGTTGGTTCAAGGACTGATGATCTTAGGAACTTCGGGCTACCATGGTAGTCGTGTATCCTTAGCCGTCTGGGGAATTGCAATGCAGCAGAGGTTAGATAGCTCAACTCCTGAGTAAGGGGTTTTGTTATGGCCAAGTAACGTAGCAAATAAATTGCCACCCGAGCAGTTATTCCGGCTGCTCGGGGGCGGTGGTGTAACGTCTTGATTACACCACGTGGTTTGACCACCATGAGGTTGGGCCCTAGTGGCAGGTACTCACGTAAATCATTCCACATCTGTCACCACTCATGAGAACTGCAATACAATTACGCTCATTTCAAAGATAGAAGAATAACAACCAACTATTAGGAACAATTTAATATGTTTCGTTTAACTAAAATAAGCTAAATTTTTATTAAGCTACTAAATGGTTACAAAACTTTATTCACATAATAACAGCCTATTGTCTTTGATGGAATTAAAATTTAGACAGAAAATATATTCAAAAAGCTCATTGGCCGATTGGCTTGGTTGCCTTAGAATTTATGACTTTGCCGTCATAAATCTTTAGATTTAAAAACCTGAAAATATACTACATATTGATATTTTGTAAATAGGACAACTATTTTATTAGAATGGTTTTATACGAAAACACTATAATGAACATTCTCAATTTAAGTAATAAAATGAAATATCTTTATTGCAATCATAACAACGATAATATCTACAAATAATATTCTTAAGAAGTCGTCACAGTTAAATCATAAGATTGCTCTTTTACAATCTTTTTTGCAATACACTCAAGTAACTTTACAACAAAATTTGTTATATATTACAACAACGACTTTATTTTATTTGTCTATTACAACCGCACAAAGCCCTTCTTTTATCCCAACTACTTTTATTTTGGCTTCGCTGCCATAACAACTCTTCTCTTTACATTCATTCTACTTCAGACTAACGTTACATGTGCTCTACTACAGGTAACTGAACGTGTAAGTCGAAGTGCACTATGAATGTTCTAATGATAATATATATATATATTATATATATATATATATATATATATATATATATATATATATATAATATATATATATATATATATTATATATATATATATATATATATATATATATATATATTATATATATATATATATATATATATATATATATATATATATATATTATATATATATATATATATATATATATATATATATATATATATATATATATATATATATATATATATATATATATATATATATATATATATATATATATATATATATATATATATATATATATATATATATATATATATATATATATATATATATATATATATATATATATATATATATATATATATATATATATATATATATATATATATATATATATATATATATATATATATATATATATATATATATATATATATATATATATATATATATATATATATATATATATATATATATATATATATATATATATATATATATTATATATATATATATATTTATATTTATAAACTTATATATACTTACATTATAGAATTTAGTGGTAATAACTTGTTAAGTTGTTCTAGAATTTATGTAAAATTATGTAAACGTTATCGTGTGTAAAAGTCTACATTTTGATCAATAAAACTTTTGCAACGCAATCGTGCGAACAAATTTGTATGAAATTTTGAGTATAGTTGATTCTGGGTAATTCTATTCATACTTCTAAATTGTTGTCAAGTATACATTTGCATCTTCTTGAATATTTGTCGTGTATGTACATATGTGGTTTTCTAGCTGTTGAACTCTTTTAGTGTGGAAGTTTATGTCTTTGCTTTAGCTCTTATCTAATATCTAAACTTCATAATGCAGTGGCTGGGTTTAATCTTTATGAGTGTAAAATGTGTGTGAGTTTGTCTTGATTGCATGATAAGTGGACTTCCAAAAGCTATTTAAGCAAACGATAAATCTTCAATAACTTTAACTACAGATAGCACATTATATAAGAGGATTTGTGTTACCAACATGTTGTAACATATTAATTACCTTAAAACTTAGTACAATTTTTGCATGTTAGCCAAAAAAAAAAAACTTAACCACTTATGCCGTTTTCTTTTCTACAGCAAGCGGCAGCATTTTTAATGGTTTATGGCAACTCAAATTCTGAAGCTCACTATTTTGTAACACCTTTTTAATTATTCATGGATTTGCTGACATTTTCTTTTGTAGTTTCACTAAAGTCTTAAAAGATTCATTTTAGGGAAAAAGTGCAAAATAAATACGTAATTTTGTGTAGAAACGAAAAAGGCATTAGTCATACCTTGAATTTTTTTCTGATTCGACGGCTTTGACGTTTGATGAGGATGTATGTAGATCAATTTATCGTTTTGGCTTCGTAATCAAGTAGCGCAATAAATATGTTGGTTGTTTTACATGAAAAACAATTAGATTTTGAAAAATTTTGAGTTGTGACTCTTGATGAGTGCAATACTGATAATGAAAGGACTCCAAAAGTGAAAAAATAAAATGTTAGCTTGCATGCGAACTTATGGATCGTATGAGTGTTATTAGTAAGAATGCAAGAACAATATCAGTTGCTCATACGTGTGAATGAAAATGAATGAAAAAAAGAAAAAGCGTACAAGTTTCAACAAATTAAAAAAAATAACTTTTATTTGATAATGAGGTATAAATTACGTACAATACTTACAGCAACAATAACTGAACAAATAGTTTTACAGCGAGACAATTTACGATTCTACAAAACAACTACAAAGCTGATTTTGAGCAGCTACAGCTGCTCTTTGAGAAAATACAAGTTTTTGCCGCAAACAAATATTTGAGCAATCTTAACAAAATATAAACATAATAAATGAAATATCTTACACAAAAAACTCTTAGAGCAAATACGGGCAAATAACTAATTTTTAAAATAGAAAATTTATTTTTTTCAAAGGTTTTTTTATGCAAAAGCAGAAGGCAAAAATAGGCTCAAAGTAGTTTTTAGATACGTTGTGCTAGCGAAAAATATGTAATTGGTGTAAAAGCGAAAAAAATTTTGCGAAATTCAAGAACAGACTTAAAACACAGCTTTTGAGCATAAGATTGATGTAAAAGTCTACAAACTGGGAAAACCTTTGCAAAACAAGAAATTGAGAAATTCAAAATATTAAATTGAAGTTGTTTGCAAAAATGCTAAACAGATAAGAAAACTATTTTCCTAGCGATTGAAGAAACACAGTATGAATATGCAACAAAATGTATTTTTGTTTTATACACTTTGAAGAAAATATTATAATAAAGATTTTTTGAAATATCTTATCAATGTGAACATATCTTAAGATTTGATTGTTTGTATGTTTGCATCGCAAAGCATCTGAAACAAATGGACTGATTTCTAACATTCTTTCGCCATTGGAAAGCAGCACTATCTGCGGTGTTTAATAAGACTTATACCATTTTTCTATAAACAAATTCTAAATTTCTCAAAGCAGACATACTTTTAACTAATTTCGTTCACATTTTCTTTCAAAGCTTCATCATTGGTTTTAAAAATATAATAATTTTTGGCACCTTCTTTTACTCCTACTTCCATAACTCCTGTATAACTAAGAGGGAATGCCTAGAGCAAATTGCTTAATTTTTTTTAGTGTTTCGCAATAATCCATTATAGATTTTTACGGATATAAAAAATTGAACACACCTGCTTCTACGCATTTTTTTAATTAATCTACAATTTTTTTATCTACAGTATTTTTAAATTTATCTACAATGAAGAACAGCTATACGGATTTTCTAATTTTTCATTCAAATGTTCATCGTAATCCTTTTCCAGCTTATGCTTATGGATACCAGTGAACCGGTCTAGTCCATCCAAGCTTGTTACAGATAGAAAAATGTACAATGCTTGTACTTACACCTACCTTCTTAATTCATTTAAAACGGAGAACAACTACATGAAGAAGAAATAATTTTTCAATTATTTCTTCCTCATGGTTTTATAAATATAAAAATTTTCCAAATTTCTGTTATGCCCACATTTTTATTTTACCAAGAGAGCAGAAAAGCTGCCGATTTATCCAGTTATTATTTAAATTTCTGTAAGCTTAGGTGTACGATTTTTTCAGATAATTAAAATTTATCAGTTTTGCGCCCCTACTTTAATCCACTTTTAATGGGAAATGGCTTGAACTATTATATTCGGATAATCCATCTATATTTCATTATGCATAACAAATATATAATCGTATCTATGTATGTACATATTAATGGTGGACTTTTGTACTTGCTCGTGATTTGCGACAGACTCTTTTTGTCGTTAACAGACATACGCTTGCATATATCATCAAAGCAGAATTAAAGGCACCTCACCAATTGACTTCGTTTTAAAACTTCAACTGATTTCGATTCAAAACTTAAAATTTCATGAAGAAGAGCATTGTAGAAAATGTTTTTCGTATTTAATATCGAAGATGCAGCTCAATGCACATGGAAGTTCTTAGTTTTACTAAATTCTTTTGGATAGCCTTTACATGAATTGGCTTTGCAAAGTCGAACTCAAATTTTTAAGCACTCTTAATATGTGCAATGGGACAAGACTACTTACTAAGAAGTAAATTACAATTTGATTGTAGCGACAATTATCGCCGGTCCAGCAGATAAACAACTTTCTCATATACCCAGAAAAGTGATGAGCCGATTCAACTGTTTTCAGTTTTCCGTAAAGATATGTTTCCTGCTAACTACTAACAAGTCCCATGTTCAAATCTTTCAATTAGTAGGAATCAACCTACAGAAATAATGTTTTACTCTTGACCAGATATGCGCTGCCCTACACTGGGTTAGATCACCACAAAATGAATGCATCTTGCTGCTACAAAATAAAGCTTCATCCAACATCGTTCACGATAAACCTCGTATTCAATAAATTGAATGGCTTGTGAATTGTAAACTTGGCTTGTTAGAAACATTTGAAAAGAAATAATTAATGCTGATATCTTAAAAAGAAAACATTTTATTTTGTTTTTTTTTCAAGGTCTCCTTCGCCAATTACAAAAACTGTTTCACCGCTAAAAAGCTACATTATCAAAAATTATGGGAAAATATATATCAAACGTTCGTTGATTCATTAAGCAAATATTCAAATTCTAATTATAATTTGCTCCTTTTTAGTAACCACCTAGATGATTTTGAGTGGGTGAGCTAAAACGTATATTTTCCTAAAATTTTTCGTAAGCTTCAGTTCCGCTGGGGCGAACCGCTGGCATTAATATATAATTGATGTGGTAGCAATTAACAGATACTTTACTTTTTATCATTTGTACACATAATGTGGTCAGAAATTCACTCAAATATGTATATCGGTAGGCAATTTGTTTTGTATTATCAAAGCAAAATTACTAGTTTTGGTTAGTTACACGCATGTGTCACCAAATATTTGTAATACACCAATTTTAAATTTTGTAGGAGAGATGGCAATCATTGTCATCACTGTTAACATGACATTTGTTATGATGAGTTAGTTCTTTCGCGACTGTAATAGAAACAACACGCACAACGCGGATAATTGCTTCAATTTAAATATAAACAAACCTTTCACTTGTATATGTGAATTTGTGTTTTAATTAAAACTTGAAAGAAACTTTTGGTAAGCTGTGTCCCACTCGCCCATCCTTTGACAATTTTCAGAAGTGGGATCGATAGATAACATTCAGTGTCAGTGTGCGTTGTAGAAAAGAGAATAAAGAAAGAACAGTGAAAAAAAAAGTAAAAAGTGTTTAAGCAAGAGTTATTAGAGAATTGGCAACTGTACGATGGAAAGTTTGCCGATTGTGAAATTAAAAGAGAAGCTGCACGAATACGGGTTAAAAACGTCGGGCATAAAGAGTGAACTCATTGCACGTTTGCGTGAAGCAGGTGTTCCAGAGCCTGTTCAACCGAAGACAGCTTCAAGTGAAGAGGAAGAGGATTTGCTCAACATGACGAATGTACCAACGACAACGTCGAGTATGGTGGTGGAATTGCGTGATGACGTTTTGCGTCTCCAGCGGACTATGGAGTCGCTCACACAGCAGTTTATGGCATACACGACGACGACGTCGACGATGGGTACAAATGTGTTGCAGCCGCAGAATTCTTTTCAACAAGAAAAACATGTAACAGACGCTTTCGGTACAAACACAAACCGACATGAAGTACAAACAACTAGCAGTGTGAGTCACACACAAGGAATTGTACAACAACACCCATTTAACAACAACCATGCAGGAAGATTGAACGAAGCTAAGAGTGTCTCTGTTGAGAATAAACCAGCACACTCTGTGCCGTATAATAATACATTTGTCGCTGGACAAAATCAGAATATGCCAATGCAGAATTTTTCAAACTGGCCGTTAAACACAACAAATCATGCTTATGTTTCGCAGTATACAAGAGAAGCTGCTTCAACTGTAAATTCAAATGTTTTTGTTCCAACACATACACATGATCAGTGTTACAGTTTCGAAAATAACAATTTTGCTAGACAGCAACATCATAATTATGTTAATAATGAACAACAAACGCTATTTAATGTAAACAGTCAATGTGGTGTGCGTGATATAATTGACGCTTTGCCTTCTTTTAACCCTAGTAGTGACTGTATTAATTCGGTGCAATTTATTGAAAGGGTTGAAGAATTAAAAAACGCGTATAAGTGGAACGATAGTGTAGTGTTATTTGCTATCCGGAGCAAATTATTAGGCGCTGCTAAATTGTGGGTTGATGCTCAACCAGTATTTCAAAAGTGGAGTGATTTTGTCATCGCTTTTATTGATGATTTTCCTTCAATTATAAACAGTGCTGATATACATATTCAAATGATGCATGCACAGCAAAAGAAAAGTGAAACATTGACAGAATATTATTACAATATGTTGGCAATCGGTCGCCGTGGTCAACTGGACGATAATGCTATAATGAAATATATGATAAATGGTTTAGAAGATTATAGCTTACGTAGATCTTTGTCCATAATGTCGTTTCAGAAATGCTCTGATCTTTTGAGATCACTACAAAGTGCTGTAGTAAATAATAAGATACACACGAATGCAAATGTGAAACAAAATATACCGGTTAAGAACTATTATGAACAGAATCGGATCGGACAGTCAAATGGTCAGGCACATAATCCAAGGCCTGTAAAATCTGGCCCTGTGTGCTACAATTGTCGCGAAATCGGGCACTTGTCCAGAAATTGTCTCAAACCGCCGCGAAAACCAAGAGATCCGGTAAATTCAATCGTGAACTCGAATATTATAATGAAAAGCGTCATGGTCAATAATATCGAATGTAATGCGTTAATAGACTCGGGAAGTGCTGTATCTCTGATAAAGTCATCAATTGCAGAAAAATTGGCATGCAATATGATTGAATGTCACAAAACATTTCAAGGTTTCGCTGGAGGCGAACACAAATGCAATAAGAAAATAAAAGACGTAAGGTTAAAGATAGATGAACAGTGTTTCAGTGTCGAATTGTATGTCGTGGACGATTATATAATGAACTATGAAATAATAATTGGCTTGGACATTTTATCAAACGGTCGTGTCGTGATAGAAAATGGTAAATGTAACTTGTATTCAATAAACATTCAAGATGTTCAGTGTGGTGAGAACCTCAAAACCGGTGAAAAAGAACAAGTGCTCAATTTGGTCGAGAAATACGGGGATTGTTTTGCAGATAAGCTTGATAAAATGGGAAAGTGTAGTACCATGAAGATGGAAATTTCAGTTACGTCTCCGAAACCAATTGCGCGAAAACCGTATTTAGTGCCAATTCCGAAGCAGAGAGTTGTTGATAATATTGTTAGTGAGCTGCTTGAACTAGATGTCATTCGTCCATCAAAATCGTTATATGCATCGCCTGTTGTTTTAGTTCCAAAACCAAATGGTGAAGCAAGACTCTGCGTCGACTACAGGGCATTAAATGCTGTTACTGAAAAGCAACCTTGGCCAATGCCAACTGTCGACGGCGTTCTGTCATCACTCGCAGGTAAGAAGTATTTTTCCATTCTTGATATGATGTCTGGGTATTACCAAATTGAAATTGAGGAGCAATCAAAGAAATTTACTGCTTTTATAACACACAATGGACATTTCGAATTTAATCGAATGCCATTTGGCCTCAAGAACGCGCCATGCACGTTTCAGAGAATGATGACGAGACTTATTGAACCGCTAAAGGGAAAAGTTGTGAGTTATGTCGATGAGGTTATAGTTGCGTCCGATACATTCGAAGAGGGTCTACGCAATCTTGAAGATTTTCTTAAGATTATTCAGCATGAAGGGCTGACGCTTCGATTATCTAAATGTTTTTTTATGAAGGAGTGCGTTTCATTTCTTGGACATGAGGTTGATAGAAATGGTATCAGACCAGGTCGCATTAAAACTATAGCAATTAAAGATTTTCCAACACCAACCTCAGTGACTGAAGTTCGACGTTTCATTGGGTTGACCGGGTATTTCCGCAAATTCGTGCAGAATTATGCTCATATATCGGGGCCACTTACAAGATTGACCAGAAAAGATGTTCCGTTTAAGTGGTCTGGCGAATGTGAAAATGCGTTTCGGCTATTGGTGACGGCTATTACGAACGCTCCTGTTTTAGGTGTATATGATGAAAGAAAAGACCAAGAGCTTCACACTGACGCAAGTAGCTTAGGGCTTGCAGCAATTCTTATTCAACATGAGGCTAATGGTGCTAAAAGGCCTATTGCATATTATAGTCGAATTTGCAGTGAAACAGAAAGCAGATATCATGCGTACGAGTTGGAGATTTTAGCTGTAGTGGAATCTTGCGAACGTTTTCGAATGTATCTCATGGGTAAACACTTTACGATTTACACCGATTGTTCAGCTATTTCGAGTATGAAAACTATGTCGCCGATGATTCCGAGAGCAGCACGTTGGCTGCTGAAATTGCTGGAATATGATTTTACCGTCTGCCATCGTCCGGGTCATCAAATGGCTCATGTTGATGCTATGAGTCGTGCGCCAGTTGGAAACCAGCATGAATCGGAGGACGTTACCGCAAAATTACTGAACATAAATATTTCAGACGAGGATTACATTCTCACAATGCAGAAGCAAGATGCAGATTTGAATGAAATAATAGCTGTATTGACAGGCGAGACTGACTCTGTGAAGAAGAAAGCGTATGAAAACGATTATAAGCTGAAAAGAAACCGATTGTATAAAAAAACCAAAGAGGGTCACGAATTACTTGTCATTCCACGGGGTGTAAGATGGCGAATTTGTAAAATGTGCCACGATGATGTGGGCCATCCAGGTGTGGATGGTACCGTAACGAGAATTTACCAAAACTTTTGGTTCCGAAGAGTACGAAATTTTGTAAAAGGTTACATCAAAGGGTGCGTTGATTGTTGTTACCACCGACTTCCTGCCCGAAAAGAGTGTCAACTGCATGGAATGGATGTTCCATCAGTTCCGTTTGAGGTGATACACATGGATCACTTGGGACCGTTTGTGAAGACCAGAAAGGGTAACGAATATATTCTAGTTATCGTCGATTCGTTAACTCGCTACACAGTAATATGTCCTGTTAAAAGCACAAAAACAAAGCCTGTTGTTGATGCTTTGGATTATTTGACATTGTCTTTTGGCTTGCCGCAACAGATCGTGACTGATCGCGGAACTGCTTTCACGTCATCTGTGTTCGAAAAATATTGCCACGATAATGATATTCAGCACATAAAAAATGCTGTGCGTACACCGCGAGCGAATGGACTTGCCGAGAGAGTTAACCAGTCCGTCCTGTCATACTTGAAAACGTCACCCAATGCAAAGGACTGGGATACTGAAACACGTAAACTTCAATGGAAAATGAACACCACTGTGAACTCAACTACAAAATACTCTCCGATTGGTTTGCTGTACGATTTTCCCTTAAAGGATATAAGTGCCAATAAACTTTTATGTTCTATTCATGGTGACAACGTAAATTCTGATATGCAGACACCAAAAGAACGCCGTGATGAAGCGACATCAAACATTTTGAAAGCTAGAGAAAAATGGAAAGCTAGATTTGATGCTAGGCATGTTACACCACACCGCTATCAAGAGGGAGATTTAGTTCTAATTGAAAGTGCTATGCCAAGCACTGGCGAATCTCGTAAATTAGATGCCAAATATAAAGGACCGTACATCATAAGTAAAGTTTTGCGATTCGACAGATATGTAATTGAAGATATCGAAGGTGCTCAACGAAACCAGCGGAAATTCACCACTGTTGCCAGCAGCGGTAAGTTAAAGCCGTGGTGCCTCCTAATCCCTGAACTAGATGATGAGTACGATTCCGAAGATGATTGCCAATCCGAATAACTCGAGGACGAGTTACCGTCAGGGTGGCCGAACTGTCACCAAATATTTGTAATACACCAATTTTAAATTTTGTAGGAGAGATGGCAATCATTGTCATCACTGTTAACATGACATTTGTTACGATGAGTTAGTTCTTTCGCGACTGTAATAGAAACAACACGCACAACGCGGATAATTGCTTCAATTTAAATATAAACAAACCTTTCACTTGTATATGTGAATTTGTGTTTTAATTAAAACTTGAAAGAAACTTTTGGTAAGCTGTGTCCCACTCGCCCATCCTTTGACACATGTAACAGCAAAAAGGCATTTTATTGCTGTAAACTTCTCCTTATGATATTATTCAACTGTAAGTTTTTCTTACGCACTCTTTCAAAATACTATATGGCAATTTTCGTTTTAAGTCACAACTAGTGGAGAAGTATGATTCCACAGTTTCATAAGACTTGAGATTTATTTAAATGCAAAATTTTTCTTTTATTTTGGATACGAAAAGATTCTTAATGGTGAAGAAAATAATGCTTTGATTCTATTCTCGGTCAATGGATGTTCCACAGTCCATATCTTTGAACAAACAAAGTTTAATAACTTCAAATAGAACGTGACAAAAAATGCCAATACGAGGTTTTCTAAACTAATAAATATAGTGCAATTGCTATAGGAACTGATGAAGGGAAGCGTTCTTCAAAACCTAAAATGTGTACAGCGTTCGTTGTTCCATAATCAACTGAGCGAATTCTTCTAAGTCAAAATTTTTCGAAAATCAAAGCTTATTCAACTGCTAGTTAATTGCCCTCATATGCTGTTAAAGAATGACAAAAATTGCTAAATGTTTGCTTTTGAGAGATCTTAACAAAAAACTGCTAAAATTTACTCTCGTTGCCTATTGCTTGTGTGGTTTGTGTTAACACCTTTTTATAACTTAAGCAACAGATGTTTGCATATAAAGGGTGTTTTTTTCGATGTATAGAACTTTAAGTTGGCATTACTGTTCAAGATGGCGACCGATTTAACAGCTGTCAAGTGATTTATTCTCAGTTTGGTATGGCAGTTCATCATCAATAGACTCACGGCTGAACAACGCTTGCAAATAGTGCAATTTTAGTGCAAAACGAGTTTGCCTTGGTTCCAGATTTTCATAAGCGAATTTTGTTTAGCGATGAAGCGCACTTCTGGTTGAATGACTGCGTCAACACACAAAACTGCCACATTTGGAGTGAAGCAATCCTCAAGTGTATGTCGCAACACCGTTATATCCAGAAAAACTGACTGTTTGGTGCGTTTTATGGGCTGGTGGAAACATTGGTCCGTACTTCTTCAAAAACGATGATGGCCAGAACGTCATAGTCAAGGGTGATCGGTATAGTTCCATGATTACTAACTTTTTCATTCCTGTAGTGCAATTCAGTAACATTTAAAGACAATCCAATCGTTAAACTAAACATCCACATTTGGTGTTTGCACTAACGATTCAGTGATTCATAAACTATCATATTCAACATAATTTTAAATGGAGAATCAAGTGGCATCTTGCGGAAAAGAATGACAAACCAAACTCACCACTAATAATTTTGAATTAAGTAGTCGACCCACAGTTAAGTCACAGTAATTGGCTTATGACTCGACTAAGCTATAGAACATTGGCTTGTAGCTATACTACAATACTTTAACATTTTGTGGTTAAAATAAACCACAATCAATTTCTAGTTGTTAAGCACCAGTAAATGTAGACATCAGAAAGAATGAATCAGAAAGCCAAATATTTTGTAGTTAATTATTTTTAACGCTGAATTTATCGGTAAAATAAGTTAGTGAATTGCACTACTGACTTGAATAATGTCCAGGAGATGTGGTTTCAAAAAGACGGCGCAACATGTCACACAGCTCGTGCCACAATCGATTTATTGAAAGACACGTTTGGTGACCGCCTAATTTCACGTTTTGGACCTCTACTATTTTATGCGGAGCTATGTTAAGTCATTGGTCTATGCGGATAAGCTACAAACGCTTGACCATTTGGAAGACAATATTCGCCGTGTTATTGCCAATATAAGGCCACAAATTTTTTAAAATGTCATCGAAATCGGACGTCTATATTGGACTACACCCACGCCAACCGTGGCGGTCATATGCCAGAAATCATATTTAAAATGTAATGCCGCAAGATTATCTTTTGGATAAATAAAATTCGTGACAACCGAATAATCCATCGTTGTTTTATTGCAACTTAAAGTTCTATACATCGAAAAAAAACACCCCTTACTTAGTAAAGTTGCTCTACTACTACGACAGTTTTTTACACTCAGACACATATTTTTTTTTGGCGTATATATGAATATTCTTTAAATAAAATACAACTTTAGAACTTACACAACATCACTATGTTTTAGATTTAAAAAAAAGATGAGAGTAGCGGAACTCACCCTTCATTGCAAATTACCCTTGCAGACCTTGTAGATATTGCAACCGTAGCATATGTGCCATAGTCTGCAACACTACAAAAACAAAATGTATGAAACCGAGATTTGCATCACTTCAGCAAATATGCATAACTAAAAACCATTGCAGACCCGTATTTGCAAATGTTGCTAAATGCTAAAACAGCTGCTTGTTTTTCTACATTTCAACACGTAAACTCCTGCGCTCAAAAAACTGTATGACGGCAAGGCCGCCACAAAACATGCCTGTGCTGGAATTAAATTAATGCTAACGTTACTCAGAGAAGCATTTACAAAATAGTAAATAATAGTATTATACCTATTATTATGCATCATTTTTATTAAATTTTATAAAATAAGATGAATAATGAAATTTTTGCAATTTGTGTTCTAAACTTCCTTCTCAGTTTGTAAAACAAAAATATTTATATTTTCCGTCACTCTAAAATCAGCTGATATAATTATTTTGCTAAACACTTGAAAAAGACACTCACGCTTTGTAGCAAAAAATCATGCTATATCTGCCAAAATTGCAGATGTGCTACCAAGGGTGATTTCCGCTAGTATTTCATATTGTAGCCTACACTACTCAATATTTTTGCTTTTAATATAAATTTGACACAGTTGCAAATGCAAAAACATCTTAGCTATACGTACACACAAATTATTTAAGTCATTTACGTAAGTGTCTACACACATACAAATAATAATTATTTTAATTTAAGGATACATGTTACATGAATATTAACAAATTCGATACATGACCTCTCAATATCGCCGCACTCTATGGAACTGAGGCTCTTATGTACGAAAAAATCCAACTTAAAGACTCTGTTAGAAAGAATTTGTCATAAAAAATTTGCCTTCATGTGCACTTCAAGTACACATAATTTGTTTGCTTAAAAACGTAAATGTTTTTGAAGACTTTTAAGTTAAATTAAGTTATATTTAATTAATAGTATGAAGCGTCTATTTGTTTGCTAATGAAAAAAATATTTATTTGCAAGTAATACTAATCCTTTTGAGAATTCTTATTAATCTTTACCATACATACTTATGTGTATATGTATATCTCGTTTAACAAAGAAAACACATCTTTCATTCAATACGAATTTCACCATTAAAATGCATGTATCATTTATAATGTTGAGAGAAAAAAAATCTTTATCGTATGTATCTAAACTAAAATTTTCAGTGAAAAATAAAGCATTGAACCCAATTCAACTATGAAAAGTTTTTTTTTCTGTTGTGGAAAATGAATGAAAGCAGAACAAACCGAAACCAGTTTTTTATTCTACACAAAGCAGCTTGTTATTGTCGTGAATGATAAATGGTTTTCAAAGAATTAAAACCACAACAACCACTAACGTCACTTGTACTCAAATCGGAACTGAAGTTAAAGTGAATCCCTGCTCAAATGACAACTGATTGTATAAATGACTATTGATTCCATCAAACACATATGTATGTACAAATATGTTTACGTTTGTTAAGTTTTTATATTAAAATGCAAAATAGACTATTATGTATATAGGAGTGGCCATTTCAATAAATTGAAATTCAAGTTTTGTTAGATCTTTCAAATGGTAAATCAATACCAAATTCATTAATAAAAAATAATCGTATTTTAATGGCTAACAGATTGTTTGCCTATAGATTTAGATTAATTGCATACGGTGAATATTACACAAATGTTAATTCTATAAGGCAGAAAATGTATCAATTGCTGTTACATATGCTTAATAAAAACCGGGGAAACATATAACTAACCTCAATACTGTGACTTGAAACTTAGACACCATCTGGATTTATGCTGCATACATGCACCAAATTAAATATTTTTTAAAGGCAAAATCCCATATTACCTCAAGCAGCTACTATAAGAGAGGCTGGTAATATTCTAGAAAACAATAGTATTTACATAGTAGAAATATATGTAAATTTTTTTAATTATTTTAATTTTTTCTTCTTCTCTTCATAAAATTTGGAAACTAAGAATTATAGTAATTAAGCACTTATTTACGACTAAGGAGCTGACATTGCCCTTAAGCACATTTTAAATTTAAATGGAAATTGGCTGATTTCAAATTAAAAAGAAGACAAAAGTTGTAATATTATGGCCCTGTATTTTAAATATTTGATTAATACAAACAATGATTAATAGTTCGCTACTTCTTATTACTTCATTTCTCCTAAAGTGTAGAAAACTCTTTGAATTCAGGCTTGGAAAGGTTCAAAATTTAGATACCTTTGCTATTCCAAATAAACATCTTTGTTGGTTTTGAATTATAAATTGAACTCAGTTTTGAAAACAACAGTAAAAAAACTATTACTGGGCAACTCAGAGCCTTTGTCAAGATTCAAACCTATAACCTCGAAACTGTAAAAAGTATACTCTACCGATTCCGCCAAAAATTGGTTTCAACTACTCTTAACTGTTTTAACAATCTCGTAGGTCGTTCTACACATAAAGAATTTAAACATTTGTTAGTATTTGTGAAAATACGTATCAACTTAACAGCATAATACGATTTTTTAATTGGGCTTCGTTGACTCAGCAATCGATGTTATGCCACCGATTTTTCTACAGCTTTCTGCACGAAGAAAAAATGTTTCATTGTGACTATGAAAATCAATTTCAAAACGTTCGATTCTTGCATTTTTTCTATTATCCCTTTGTTTACTACACCTGTCAGTGAAGTGACTGTAAGTAATTAGATGAACTTAATTGGGGCGTTAATTATTTCAAATCAATGCTTAAGACAACTTATATGATACGTTAGTAAAAAAGTGAGATACATATAAAAATTATTTTTTTAGATAGCAATTTCAACCTCTTAGTAACGGTTAACTAGTTCCGACGGTACATATCGCTTCAGTCTAGGTTCATTGGTTACTTTCGCCGGCAACTGTCTGCGTTCCCTGTTGAAATTTTTACTAAACGAAATGTGTGCTTAAGGCTGTTGCCACGGATGACTTCCTTCAATAGTTTTACTTCTAGATCTCGATGTATGTCCTCATCTCTAATGTACCATTCAGCTTCGACAATAGTTCGCAATATATATATATATATATATATATATATATATATATATATATATATATATATATATATATATATATATGAATATATATATATATATATATATATTATATATTCATATATATATATATATATATATATATATATATATATATATATATATACATATATATAAATGAACCATTGACAGCAAAAACTATAGCAATATAAACTAAGGCTATTGCCAAACCGTATTCTGTATGTATTAATATATATATGTATATGTATTAATGTGCGTACGGGTATGTATATATAATAACGTATTTACGTAGGTTTCCTTATTTAATTACTACCATCCTAAATAAATTAACATACACGCACACACTTTATTTTGGTGTGTCAGTATTACTAAATCCATTTTATGAAGAAGTTTCCCATCCTCTTCAGTAGAAAACATCTCTCGACACCATACGCAAAATTATAGAAATAAAAACCTGAGTTTGGATATGCGGTGTGGTAGCAAATAAATATATTAGCTTTCTTTGGATAAGTAATTGGTCTTTAGTTATATGCACATGTAAAAAACGAGGGTAGAATACGTGAAGCGCCATATTTACTAAATTAATAAACTACAAAACAATGCAGCTTGTTCAAGGTACTAAATGAGTTATTTTGTTAATTAAATCGGAAGTTTGTAGTAATTAACGCCCCTCTACTAATATTCGGCGAAACAATTTTTCAAAACAATTCGGGTTTTAAAGGTAAGACCGGTTAAATATGTCGCTGCCTTGCAGTTACAAGGTTCTCTGTGATATTTCTCGATTTATCAATTTCTTCACACTATTTGCAATAAATAAAAATTTTTTAGTATTTACACATGAACACAAGGATTGTGTAGGCAAGTAAAAGTCTTATTTTAAGTACAAAACTTGTACACGAAAACCTTTTTTTTTAAACCAAGTGTGTTACGATGGAACTTTATTTGGGTACCACTTCCACGAAGTTCGTTACATGTGTGCTTTTAAGTATTCGAATCCCATATTTTTCTTTATGGTTATCAAACTTCCACTGTTGCACAGTGTACTTATTGTGCAACAGTGGAAATGGGTTAAAAAAAAATATGTAGGTTATATGTATTTTGGTACTCTAAGCCCAAATCTGCTTTCAGTTTTTCTCTATCACGTAAGGTATCTCTAATTGCTAAACTCCATCAAAGCTGCTAGCTAGAATCAGTTTTGTATACCGCAATACCAGAAATGTCTCACATTCGGGATGAAATGAATTTCCGACTCCAAGAGTGTTACAGAAAAATGCTTCACATGCAAAAACTCTAGCATACTGAATTTTGTCCAAGTCCAGTTTTATATACCGCAATACCCAAAATTTTACAAACCCAACATAACATGATCTCTCCAGGTTCCATGGCTATCCAGGTCAGTTTCTCACACAAAAATAAAAAAAACCAGCGAATGCCAAATGTCATCAAAATATGCTTTAATATAGTATACGAATGTCGTTCTTTTCAATATAACGCTATAACTTAGTAACTAGAGCTGATGACAAACAATCTATATATCAGATTTGAAATTATCGGCATCTTGTTAATGTATGTAATAAAATTTCGTGTAACACACATTAGAAACTTTAATTTTTGTTGCTGTTATGAAGTTTAGCAAAACCAGAGAACAAATAGCCTACTCTCTATATATCAAAAAAACATGTTTTTGGGTGAAAAATATACATTTCTTGCTAAAGGTTTACTATTTCTGAGAGAACTGGTTTGATGAGAACGAAAGTTTTGATACTACAACAATAGCATATGAAGTCATGTGTTTGCTATTAAAATTCAGTAAAAGCTCCACAGAAACTTTTCTGTTTAGAAAACATTTGAAAACGTTGTGGTTTTCACCCTCGTAACATTAACTATCAGTTCATGCTGATGCTCAACAGAAATGTTAAGGAATTAATTTAATTTAAAACATTTCTTTGAACTTTAAATAATCTGGTATTCTTTAGGGACTGCAGCACTTCTCAAACACCAAGCAAAAGCAAACAAATGGAATTAGAATTAATTTTACCTTTCTTGTTTTTCTAGCAAAAGTAAAATAAAACCACAAAATGTGTAATACCCTTGTGCATAAATTGTTGAAACTTTGAGTGTTTTTGTAAAAAACAAAAATGACTTGATTCTTAAGCTATTCTGTCATACTTACAATACAACCACTGCTGATAACCTGAACACACTACTGGGCATACCCTGCTGCTAAAATTTTGGAGTAAAAACTAAAAAGTACTAAGCAGAGAAAGGAATGCTTCATCTTTTGATTTCTATCAGAATGGCCTTTTCGTTCCCTTCCCATTGAGAAGTGATGATGTTGCTCAGTATTTATTTAGGCTAATAAAGATATAAATTTACTGCTAAAGACAATTTTTGGCTAATAGCTTTTTTGGCCGTAAATTCACTTTGACTTAAAAGCTTAAAAATGTACAATTGCTGGCCGTAAAATTACGCCCTCATCAGTCCTCCAATAAGTCACTCTACAAAACAATTCATTTATAGAACAGGTGTCTATTGCAAGATAACAATAGTATTTTGAAATTGTTTGCAGCAACTTAATTGTTACGAGATTTTAACACTTATTTTGTACAAAATTTTTCATTCTGTCAATTACCATTCCGTAAAAGCTTCTTTAGTTGCTTCATAGTCGCTTATATATATGCTGCTTTAAAAACGATTAGAGCCTTCCTCTTTCCCAGCAAGAAGAAGGCGTTCCTTCTCCTGTGGGTTCAAAATAAATGCTAACTTGTAAGCAGAAAATTTTATTAACACCCAAAAATAAAAGAGAAGCACTTAATACGGCTTAGTCCGAATATGGACCCATCTATGTGTGCACATATACACATGAAGTGGTTTGAAGTGTTCCAATACAACAACACCTTATCCAAACATTCGCAGCCACAAAACAAGAAAGTGAGCTAAGAAATAGATTCTTAGAACTGCAAATATTTACAAGCCAGAGTGTACTTTGTTTTACCGCTGGGTATGCATGTACCTAAAAGAATTTAACGTTCATTTAATACTTTTGTTTCCCTTTTCCTTTTTTGGTTTATTGGGTTCGGTTCTTGTTTTGATTTGCTTATTTTGTTTACCACTGTTGTTGATTTTTTTTTCTGTCTTGTGGCGTCAAGGAACCTTAACGAAGATAAATAGTTGAACTTTTCTTTGCCAAATTTAGTGGAAAATTGAAAAAAGCTTTTTAATGTGTGTAAAAAGAAATATATTTTCATATTTATGTATCTATTGTAAAGATTTTTCATTTTTTTAATTTTCTTTTGGCAAATGACATTTATATAAAATGCACACATATGTAGTTACATGTGTATATATGTAAGTATGTATTTGTATTGCAACCAATATTATCAAAAATTTCAAATTTATTTAGAAAAAAAGAGAACATACACATTGGCAGCTCTACATACATGTGTATTTTTATCTGTTTATATTTTCTGGAAAATTAAACAAAAGGCGGGACTAAATACATTTCGTAAATTGCAGTCTTTCTGTTGAGTCTAAAAAAGGATGCAATACATTATTATGTACATATGTTCAGCTAATGTTTAAGAAATATATTTATTTAATTTTACTAAAATCAAATTTTGTACAGGCTATAATTTGGAATTTTTGATACATGTAGATGAAATGTCATAGGCCGACTCATTTTAATAATAAAAAATTTGCGGAAGAGAGTAGAGTGCAAAATAAAGAACTCGATAACCGCTGTAGATCTGTCATAACTAGGGGAAAAATAATACCAAAAAAATATCAATACAGCATCGACTATAAAATGGTAATACCTTCCAAGTATCAGGCAAAAATAATCGATACTTACACCCATTATTGAATTAGTTCAGACGAACAAAACAAATAAAAATTTATAATATGTTTGCTATAGATTGTTAGGTTTACATTTATTTATATAGAATCCAGAATTTCCAGGGAATTTAGTAAGATTTCACAAGAACTTTATTTTTACAAAATTAATTTACTACCTGGTAAAATATGTTCACGAATTACATTGTTCCTCTTTGACAAACACTTCGATTTAAAACAAGCTTATTTAGTTGGAAATATGACAATATATGTATACATGTATGCTCCAAAAATGCTTCGCCCAAATATGAAAAATTATGGGAACATTGCCCGAAAAGGATATACCAAAAAATGTAGAAAAAAATCACATAATACAAATCCTTTGCAAAATGTTCAGTGAACTGTTAACGAAATCTTCATTTCATTCACACTATCGGCTCTGCAATTTCACACCAAACTTTTTGCAGAGTTTTCTTAGTGTCCTTCTAAGTATTACAATACATATTTATATCTTTACCGTCTAATTCATAAAAATTATAACAGGTTTATAAAGCTCTTATTTGACAGATTTTCCATACAAATATATCAAATAACAGTCTTATAAGCCTGTTATCATTTTTATGAATTAGGGGGTTAGTTTCTAAATTTAGAATTAAACATTATTTTCTTTGTTAATTATTTTATCCGCAAACTTTGACTTTTTCTTGCTTAGAATTGGGAAAAATTTGTTGTGATAAAATTGTAGTGATCAATATGGTTGCGTAGCCATTCTACTAACTGGTCTGTTCATTATTGACTGTCTATATTTAATAATATTAATCAAGTTCCAATTTTTTTTTAATCCAATTTTATTTAAAATCTATTTTACAATATTTAGTAAATTCGATTATTTTAATAACAATACCACTAAGTAATAAGTTTACTAAGCAATATCTACATACGTGTAATAAACAGGCATAAAAAGCTTAGTTTGCTTAATTCCTCATTTGTGCTTTATGTTAAATATTGGTTAATACATGAAACCTACACAGTCTAATAATCTCGTCTATTTCATGCAATAAAGTAACCTTCAATATGTTTTAGCGTTGGCTGAATCTGTTTACATATCTAGAACTACATATATGTATCTAATTATTTTGATCACTATGAATTTGAATGTTGATCAGTGCTACGCTGCCTTGTGGATCTCCTCTAAACGTTTGGTAAACAACTGATGAGTTGCTGTCAACTTTCACACAAAATGTTCTATTATGTTTGTATGAAAAGTTTTGAAAAGTTCGGTGAAGGTAGGATTTTTTTAAGTATGAGTAGCAGCTTTACATATCACAACCTTTGAGAGGCCTGTTTTATGTCAAGAAATTCTGTTGAGCAGTACATTTATTTATAGTAAGTCCGATGTTATGTTTACTGTTGTTTTTACTATGCTTTGATACTTTTCTGTTGTTTCATGTTTGTGACTAATATTTTCCTTCCCTAAAACGGGTCACACGGCCTTGTCACAAAAAGCTTCTCAAATATCTTCGTAAACTTTAGTAGACTTATTGGTCTGTAGTTTTAAATCTGGTTTCCTGGATTACTCGGCTTTTGGATAATTACATGGTGATACAAAAATATTTTGTTGGAGTCCATAGAAAACAAAAATACCTTTATTTTATTTAAGATCACTTGGAAAAGAGATTTCAAAACGTTAAATGCTGTGAGCAACAAGATTTGTTGCATTTTTGAATTGCAAAAGTTATTTATTTGTTGTTTCCCAACAGATTTCTATTAATTTTTCTCTTGTTTCTAAAACTTAATATAACCTTGAAATTAGCCATAGTTGCTGTGAATCGAGTAATATATAGCTAAGTTTCAGTGATTGAAACGTGAGAAAAACGAATTTTTCACAAAAAAAGAATTTATCGGGCTTTTGATATGTGATACTAAATAGTATTTATATATAAATGGAAAAAGAAACATTATTTAAGCTCTCCAAAATGTGTAACTTCAATCAAATCCTTTAAATAAGTGAGCAGTAAGTTTTTTCATACACACTTTTTAACCAGCAAACCAATTTTTATCCTAACGCTATACGTTTTCACATTGATCGGATTAACGACGAAATTGGTTTTAACGTTAAAATCAATTAACTTCGTTTTTGATGTACATTTTTCACAACGAAACTACTCGTAGATGTTCAATAAAAATAATTTGATATACATAAATTATTTGAGAATTTTCTCACGTTTTGCACTAATGAGTACTTTATTCGCTATTATTGCTTCATTTGGAACTTAAAAGTTCTATAATTTTAAAACATGCTTGTGCAATGCTTGTGTTCTAATGGTTCGTATTTCGGATAAGACTTAATTTAAACAACTCATCCAGCGTGTGCTTCCTCATATCGTTTCGCCCTAACCATAATTTTCGTTACCACCTGAAACTATATGTTATTCACCGTAATTTCAGTTGGTACCGTAGCATATATTTGGAATAGTAAACACTGTAATTCAGTAAAAGGAAAACGCTGTCCTTATGGTTTTTAGCGATCAGTGCTCAAAAAGTATAAACGGAACATTCGTTGTAACTTCAATGTCCGTCCGCCACCGCTTCTTCACAGTTCTTCAGAATGATAAAAGCTAGAAAGCTGACATTTTAACAGAGTGAAACGATAAATATTAAAAAATAAATATTTTAAAGCAGGGGGCTGTCGCCATACATAGAATAGTAATTTGCAACTGTACTAAAATATTATGGCTGGGTCCAGAAGCTGCCAAACTTTCATTGGTGCTGCCAAACTCTTCAATGGGATTGAAAATTATTTAGAAAATATTAACCATACTATGAAATTAATTTTTCCCTGCTTACTCTTAACAGGGAAAAATTACTCTCTTGAAACTCACAATGTTACATACTGTGGCCTTCGGTGGTTGCAAACGAAAGTTTCAGTGAAAATAATAAGATAAAATAGAAAAAAGTCCTTGTATTCAAATATGACTATACGTTTTTAACAGAAAAATATTTATACCTGTAGTTTTCAAAATGTGTGTAGTTACTTTTTCACAAGACATCTGAGATATATTAGAGAATTTCAAATTATCTTCGGGAATACAAGTATATTGGCTTAAATTGTTAAGAGATTAACTCATGTATATAGAGATCTAACTTGTTTAAATTTCCTGTCAATATTATAATGGCCGTAGCATATTCGAGTAGGGGATAAAATATTATTTTAGAAAATTTGTTACTTTTTTGTAATTAACAAAAAAGAATACCCACAAAATGCGCTGAAGTTTGAAAATAAACTCCTGCATTTTTTTTTTTTTTATCAAAAGAACGCATATATTTTTAGTCCATGTGGCAACTCAGTTCGTCTCTGTATCAGATTTACTATTTATGTTGCTCTTACACTTTATAACATTTGTAATGTAATAATAATAAGCCTTTTTGACATTTCACAAATCGCTTTTCGGGGGTACGGTTCTTTTGGCCAAAATGATCCAAATTTTTTTTTTTTTTTTAAAATACAACAATATTCACTATCTGCTGGCACTGAGACAAGACATTCGTTACAGAGCACCACTGTATAAATCAAAATATTTAAGCAAAATATTTAATCTTATTTATTTAAATATAAACTTTGGGTTGAGAACGTTGCTCCCACTGAGCAAGCAAAAACAATTTTGAAATTAAGTTAAAAAGAATTTTTTTTGATATTTCGCAAAAACGTACGCTTGCAAAACAAAAATAAAAATACGAGCGATATCATTTACAAAAATATAGAATTCTTCGAATTGATTTGCAAATAATATGATATAATGGGAATAGTAGAAAAAACTAATATAAATGAATTACCTACTGCCTTTTAAAGTTGATCAATAAACTTTCAACCATCAAAATGAATTTGAGTTTGTGTTATAAATTTTTGTTGAATGATATATTAAGGTTCAGAGCTAAAGTCAGCCATATTACATCAAAAACCAAAATACCCACACAGGTAATATAATAATATACACTTCTGATTTATTCCACAAACAAAACAATCTGCAGGCAAATCAAACCAATTTCGTTGCTTGGAATTGTACCAACCAATGAAAAAAATTAAACCTAACCAGTAAAAACTTGTAAAAAGATTCGAACGGAGAGCCTCTTGAATGTTGGCCGAGAGCTCAACCACTTCGCCATCATTGCATTTTTAAAGAAAAGGACTAACATGCAATTTAGGGACAAATTTATTTTATTGTTACTAATAAAATATGAACTTAATTATTTATTTGCTTTAAGAGCCAATTGAAGTGTATTAATTCAGGTCCAAAAATGAACCTTTTCCAAAAATATTTGCTGTATTTTTCAGCTGTCTATATGCCGACGACATTTCATTGGTGCTAATCAACTCATCAGTAGACTTAAAAAATTCTTAAAAGTTTGTTTGAAACTTAACTACTTATTCCATAATTCCCATGAACAGAATGAGAATCAGAAATGTTCAAACAAACCTTTAACAGCAAACATATCTTTTTTCGTTTTGCAACACTTCTACTTTTCTTTGCAACCTTCTATACAACGAGCCACCTTGGTTACTACGATTTGTATTTTTGAAAGTATCAAAAAGAATTTTTCAAGTCTACTGATGAGTTGATTAGCACCAACGAAATGTCGTCGGCATATATACAGCTAAAAAATACAGCAAATATTTTTTGAAAACGTTCATTTTTGGACCTGAATTAATACGTTACTAATAAAACTCTATTGCTGCTCTTACTATTTAGAACACTACTCAGAAAATTGTTTTGGTTAAATTTTTTTATATTATTTCTAAAATTCAAAGACTATTTTTATTAGGAGTTAAGTTACGCCTTCGATCAGGTTAGTTTAACTAATGAAAAAACTGTTATCAATAAAATTGCAACAAGAACTTTTATTGTCAGCAATTTGTCCATTGACAATGGGTGCCTACGATATTGTTTTGGTGTAGTAACTCACTTCACCTCCTATGACTAGTTTACTCATTTGCAATTTAAATCTTTGCTGAATTTATATTATAAAATTCTATTCAATTTGAAAAAGCCATTTAACTACTACGACGTGTTCAACTGATCTAATGATTATCCCTTCATTTACATATTTTCTTTGTCTGATGGTTTGTTTGCTGTCGAATTGATACAAACATTTAGTGCAAATAACAAGTCATTCTTATGCAATGTTTGTAATGTAATTCTGTCTAAGTGAAATGTAATCGACAAAAAAAATTTTTCAATTTGCATTTTACCTAAAACAAAAATCGTACAAAAAATTCAAAGCAGGAAAACGAAAAATTAAACGCATGTAAAATATATAATAATCATTACAGTGCTGCACGCATAATGAAAACAATATTAATTTTTAAGTTGTTTGACATCAAATGTAAAATCATTTCTAGGGCTCAAGAAATTTCATTACTGGAACTCTAATTTTAACTACAACAGTTTAAAATATCAACACGTTTTTGTACCGCTTAAAATAAAACTTTAACATTAAATTTTTTTAGTGCTATCATTTTCTCAACACTTCTGAAATTTGTAAAGAGCTTAAAAATAATACGTTTGCAGAAATTGTGTTGGTGTGATATCGTTTGTAGCTTCATTTCAAATTAATGCAAAAATTAATGTCTATTGTCTGGTAATAAGGGAAACATCGTGTCATGTAACTCAATCTGTTGTGAAAATTCTTATAACAATTACTCAAAAATAAATTCTCTGCATTGCCCTTTTTAAATATTCTCTCAACAAATATCATTTTTTGCTTCTATAGTGTTCACTAAATGACGCCAGATCTATTTTTTGTTCACGCACAGTTTTTTGCAGGATGCGCCGCTTCACAACGGTTTAAGTTCAGCGGTGAAATTCTCATTTTCGCTGGTCCAGCTACTTCCGGCGGGCTAGAAAGTAGTTGTGGCATTTAGGACCTTCCGTAATGTGTTTGGCGTTCGCGTTTGCATTGCCTCTACAGAGCAAGCAATGTGGTTCGGCATGAGAGGTTCTAGCAAAGTGGTCCTTCCCGCCACACTTTTAACAGTTTTTGGAACAATAATTTTTGCTTTGGCAGTTTCTTGCCACATTTCCAAAGTCCGGGCACTGGTAGCATCTTCCTGGGGTCACTTTCCTCAGCAACGTGCAGACTGTCCACCCAACTCTAAGTTTGCCCACCTCCCCAGCTTTGTATGATAGCTTGCTGGGAATGACAATAACGGCCGTTCGGGAGCCTCCGAGGGCGTTTGTAATAGTTTTTAGCGCAGTTTGTATTTCCCTATTTGGTCCTTCCATGCGCGTGTTGTTTCATCTGCTGTTGTTATTTTGTCTAGATATCTTAGTTCAAAAGTAACTTCCTGCGTAACTGTTTTGACCTCCACTTCATCTCCTAGTACACTTCTTATTTTAGACCGGTGGAGCGCAGTATTCACCTCAGCTGAGCTTTTAAATTCTAGTAGAATTTCACTCTTCTGGGTCTTCTTCACAAGCCAGACCTCATCGCCGACTGACTTAAGCTCAGTGCCGCTTCTTACTTTCCTATGTATATCCGCCAAGGAATGTTTCTCAGTGGGTTTGATGATCATCACATCCGCCTTGGGGGGTTTTTTCAGCCTCTTGGTCTTGACCGCCCAGTCATTTAGTTCCTGTCTATCCCCTTCTATACTATTTCAAAAACCGCAATACAATTAATTGCTGTACACTACACAACGTCACTTCCAGTTTCATAAATTTTGACAAACTTAAAAAATGCGATTAAAAACCACAAAATATTAATTTAAAAAAAAGTAACTATATAAAGTTACACCCATATTCATAAAAACTAATGAAAGTTTATTACACGTTTATTTGACAAATATTCCGTAGAAATACTTCAAGTAAGAGCTTAATAAACTTATAATAATTATTATGAATATGACCCTTAGAATATTATCAATTTGAAAAAAATCAATTTATCTTATTTTGCTTTTACTTGTTTATATTTTTTACAACACTGCGGTTATTGCGGTTTACTTGCTGATTGCTGTTTTTAAGTCATTAATATGATGCGTTTCCGTTTTAATTTCGAAAATCTGTATTTCTATTGAAAACCACATAAGTAAAATAAATTTTTAAATTTTAAAATTCTGTTGAGAAAATTATTTGCAATTTTAATGCTGTTTATTCTCTGTTTTGTCATCAGCATGTATAACGAGCCAAATTGGCTTGGTGTTAAAACTTAACAAAAAAAACAATATGTAGCAACTGCTTTCCAATGCCAGCTGCAAGTTGAATATTAGAGCGAGATGCGAAATTGGCAAAACAGAAACTAAACTTTTTATGGAGTTGGTTGCAGTTGGAAATAATTTGTCGTAAAAATATCTAATATAGTAAAAGACAAATGAAATATGCAAACAAATATAGTATATAATTGTTTCGCCTAATGATATTTTTTAGATTCGTTTTTGTGTAGGCTCAACTTTTCAGACATATATTTTACTAAGCTGGTCAAACATGTAGTAAATTCTATTATGAAATTTTCGATTAAGTAGGTGGTGATGAGTAGTAGAGCTACTCTGTGTCCATAAAAATAAAAACAAACAAAAAATGAGCCAGTCACCTCGCCATGCATGTTTAATTCTATGTTGATTCCAGCACTTTTGTAGTATATAGGGATTTCGTATTATTTACCGCTTAGCTGTAGTGATGTAAAATACATATTACGCTGATAGTACAAGCGCAATAATCTGCTTGTATAATTTTAGTTGAGAGAAAGTAGCTCAGGTGTGTGTTTGTTTCATATTTTTACATAATATGCTAAACACTTTTACATAGAGCTAGTTTTAGGCCTTTTCAGGTTTCTGCAGGTATTCGGAAATAATTGGCGCAAAATTTCTTGTGTAAAAAGATTTGAAATTTTTGTTTTTTGAGTACTCACGTAAAATAAGAAACTTAGTTTCATAAGTTTATAAAGTTGCATATAATAGAAGTAAAATTTGTATCCCTTCATTCAACTCCAATAGTAAAAACATATTTTATTGCAAATAAAGCAAAATATCTAGATATATAGAAACAAATATGATGTGTTTGTGCATATGAGAAATATCCCGCACAAACATACATAATGGATTTCTTCTAGTACCCATGTACTTTGACTTTATGTAGGATAATATATGTTATTTGAAACCACATATCTGAAAATTAACTGCTTTTACTTCTATTATACGCAGCTTAATGAATAATCACTATAAGTGTTGGGAATATATGAATTTTTCTAAAATCACAAATCTGAAATATTCAATACTTTGTTATTCTTTAAATAATTAGGTTATTATTTTTAGAAAAATAATAATATGCTTCGGAAAATTAGTGGCTAAAAAAATTGTAGATTGGTTCTATGGTATTAAAATTAATCAATGCTATTACTTTGAAAAAATAAATATATAAACAACATTTGCTAAATATCACACATTATATTTTTCTATTTCTATTTCCATGCGCCCCAAAATAATCCTTTCGTGTTTAAATGCTACTACACAAATATTCCATTAAAAAGTAAATAAAAATATTGCTTTATTTTTTCAACAGTTTTTAGATAGAGAATAAATATTGCAAAAAAAAAAAAACATTTTATACACTTTAACTAATCCCATCTAAATACTAAATCACAATAAAGAAACAAATTGGTATACAATATTCCATAGTAAAAAGTTTGAGCATGCATGGTCAAACAATTTCAGCACCAGAAAAAAGCAAAAAAAAATATTTTTAAGAACACATGTTTGCAGGAAAAAATTAGTGCACCACTCTCTTCAAAATAAATACAAAATAAATTTTCAAGCGTAAATCCTTTAATACATACTTTTATATATGAAAGCTAAGAAAATCATGTAGTTTTTTAAAGTAAACACGCTGAATTGCATACAGATCTTAAAGGAGTGTGTTTATTTGTTTAAAGATTTTTAAGTTTTTTCACTGGGTGTCCCGTTTGTCGGTTTTTTCAACTAGCACAGTGCTATTATTCAAGAGTTACAACTAATTTTCATGGTTAGTAGAGGTTTTAAGGCGTCAGTTAAGTGGCTGTGAAGATTTCAATGAAGAGGACAGGCAATAAAAACCTTTAAAACTTTAAAACCCAAAAAAGACATAGATATATGCAGCAAAGCGCTGAAAGCCTATGCGAGTATTGTCTAATTTTGATGTAACGCTTAAATACACTCATACAAAAAAGTAGGAAATGGTTTTAAGAAAGTGTCGTGAATATTATATCGTCTTTGTTTGTTTAATGTATAGTCGAAGTTGTACAATGTAGAAGAGATTGGGCTACTTATTGTTGACCGGCTAGTGTCGAAGCTATTACTTAAAAGAAAAATCAACAGAAATTAGGTATGTCTCATTCAGCTATTGCAACAACAAATGACATAACATTGGGTGTTTTGTAATAAGAGTTACAATTTTGTAATAAGAGTTACAATTGTTTTTGTTTAACTAAACACCCATATACACACCTTTCTCTTTTCTCTCCCCATTTCCATTTTAAGCAATTCTTTTAAAATAGTATAGAGAAATAGCCTACTGAGTATTGCTATAAGAAAAAAAGATCCAGAAATTTAAAAATAATTTTTTAATTTTTGATTATTTGATGGCTATTGCTGATAATATTAAATGAATAGCTAATCCTGTCGTATCATTCTATCGAGTATGTTGTGGAAAATATTGTCCCCAGCTAAATGTCCTTGATGTTTTTTTTTTGCCCTACTTAATATCAATCACAAAAATAATATAGAAAGAACTTGAGGATGATACACTTAATACAAAATAATGGTATCTCTACTGAATATAGATATTTAATATATGTATATTAATTCAGGTCCAAAAATAGACCTTTTTCAAATGTTTTCTGCCTTTTTAGCTGTCTATATGCCGCCGACATATCGTTGGTTCTAATGAACTCATCACTAGACTTGAAAAATTCTTAAAAGTATGTTTGAAACTTAACTACTTATTCCATAATTTCCATGAACCAAATGAGAATCAGAAATGTTCAAACAAACCTTTAACACAGTAAACACCTTTTTTCGTTTGGCAACTCTTTTACTTTTCTTTGCAGAAAACATTTGATACGTTTCAATTGGCTCTCAAAGCAAATAAATAATTAAGTTCATATTTGATATTTAATATATTTTTGAGCTTTCATATATTGTGATTTTCTTTTAAAGTTGAGCTGTGAAAAGTACAGCACAGATAATGTTAGTTAAGCGCATTCCTTTCAACTTCTGCCACTTTATACAAATAAAAATTCGTCGTTGTTGTGTTTCTTTATTTTTGAAAAAATGGTTTTGTTTCTTTGTTGCTGAACTTTTTTCTGTTTTATTATGACTACAATTTTACAGTGAATTGCACTAAATAACAGCCATTAAGCATAAAAGCTGTTTTCGCATGAAAGGCTTTTCCAAAACATTTTAAGCCAAATGCAAGTTTAAGCATCTTATGTTCAGAAAAACAGTAGTAGCAATCAAGTGGACTTTAGATATTGTACAACTGCAAAGATGCATGCAAATATGCATATGTTTTTTGCAAGCGAATGCACATAAGTTCTTGCAAACGTTTAAAAAATATTTATAGCAATAAAGCTGTGACAAAAAAGAAACCTAAGTAAGTGCATCAGCGGTAAAGCTACCGTTATACTAAAATTGCAGGAAAAACCACAAACATATAACCTACTGAATTTGCAAAATACATTTGCTTGCAGGTGAAGTAGGTATACACGTGTATAAATCCCGAATATAAAGAGAAGTAAGAAGACAAAATGCTGTGAAAGTGCTTTTAGTCCGTGCTAGCTAAGTCTTTTTACTTCAATATAATAAACAGTGTCGATAAAATCTTCTACCAGCAGAAATCCTAAATATTTAAAATTAAAATAACAAACGAAATTGTTTCTTTAACAAAAATTTATCTGCAGGATACAGGAACGTAGTTACAAATTTCCGGAACATATTAAATATTTGAAGTTACGAGCCTATGAAACTAAATACATATCGCTCACCCAGCTCAAAAGTGATTAATTTCAAAATTTTAATTTTTAGATCTCGAACAAAAAAGGTTTTTGACTCGAATATAAATAGAAATAAAACCAGACCCTTTAGGAAAGACATCATGCATATTATGATATAAGGAGTTGGTTTTTTGTTTTAAAATTTTTTGCAACAAGTCTTTGAATATAATTTAAGTATATAAACTCTACAAATTAAAGTTTTGAGTAGAGAAATTTTTGAGGTGTGTCTTCGGTATGATAACAGGAGCCATTTTATTTTAGTGTTTCTTAGTTTCATTTATATCAATTAAACCTAAAATATCAAGCTGTACATACAGCACCTCAATGGGTTTTAAAAATCTGATGCCGTTCAAAATAACTTTTAGAAAGTAATAAATTGAGTCAAGTACGAGGCGGGCTCGCACACTTAGGGTTCCGTACATATGTGTAATGTACGTATGGAATGACATATGTGAATACATATACAACCCAATCATGAATATTCTCAAGCAATTTTATTCCTAAGGAAAATACGTTTCTCGAAAAAAAATTCCTCCAATCATAAATTACCTGAGAAACAAAAAAATAAAAGTTGGTTATATCGAAATTTTTTCTAGGAAAAAACAAAAATCTTTTGTTTTTAGAATACCTATTTTTGCCTCCGCCGACTATTTTTCCCCTTCGATGTGGCTAAAACTGGGAAGGTTAAAAAAAATTTCCTAAGGAATTTATCAACATAATAAGAGGAATGGGAAAAGAGAAAAAACTCTCACGGAATTATAATTCATGATTGGGCTGATATTGTATAAATTTCATCTCCCTGTCTCTTACAGCTTGAGAGTTACATTTAATTGCTACTTTATCTTGTATGGGGACACCTAGAAGTTTTCGACTTGTTGCTGTTTTTGCTGTTGTAAGGCATCTTGGGATACATACACTGTGCGAATTTCGGTTCTCTATCTCTTACGGTTCGAGAGTTATAGCTGTTACTATACATTGTAAAGGGACACCTGGTAGTTTTACAGTTGTTGTTGTTTTCGAATTTGTTGTTGTGGGGCATATGTGAATACATATATTATGCAAATTTGATCCTTTTGTCTCTCACGGTTCGAGAGTAACGGCTAATTGTTACTTTACGTTGTTTAGGGACAAAATAATAAAAAAAAATAAAAAAAACTAAATAAAAATGACCAGATCGTTTCATCATACACTAGCGGTTTGAAAACGCCAGCTTTCTAGCGTTTTTGTTTCCCAGAACACCTGTTTGGCGTTTTCAAATTGAATACGCAAATTTTCAAGCGAAATGCGTTTTTCAGAACATGGGCGTATATTTTTTTCTTTAGGAATTGGTGCTACCTTATGAATTTTCACAACGTTAGGATACATCCACGTGCTAATCATATTGTTAAATATATTTACTAAAAAATTCGTCAACACATATTAAAAGAATTTTTGCTGGAATATTGTCATATCCACAACTTTTGTTCAACTTTAATTTTAAAAAAATATCTCTCATTTCATCTTGTGCAGTGTATTTGAATTTAAATAGTTTATTTGTTGGATTTAGTGTTCGCAGTGAATTTAAATTGTCTGTTTGCTAGTAATTAATTTGTGATCTTAAGTTTGATGACTTTAAAATTTCCTCCTTTGTAAATCTTCAGTAATTTGTTCGCCATTTGCATCTTTAAGGTATAAGTTTCTTTTTGAAATTCTACCCAGATTTTCATTTATGAATTTCCAACTCTTTCTTGGGTCATGTTTTATATTTTCTAATTTGTTTTTGAAAAAATTATTTCGACTCTCCCTAAGAGATCTTTTTCTAACACCACTAATTTGTTGTACTCTTTCTCTAATATCCATATTTTCTGGTTTTTTTTCTTCTTCTTAACCTTTAGTAATTTATTTTTATAAGAAATTAACTTTTGCAAATTCCCATTTATCCAAGGTGTCATTTCTTACTTATAATTTACTTTTAATATTTTAGTCTTCGTTGAGTTTGTAACGGCATTATTTACAGCAGAAATTAAGTTTCTATGCGCTAAGAACAAAATTTTAGAAAAGATTGATTGCTACTTATATAGGAACTAGGTTCTATAAACTAAATATTTCATGGCCATTTTCGTTTCAACTTTTCATAACAAACTCCACTGTACGTGTATCGCCTCTGAGAAGTTTTCGACAAATCTCATTTCATCTTGAATAAATTCTTCAAAACGAGGAATAAAGTATCGCAAAAACGGCTGTTAGTTGCTCTGTTCCAAAAATAAATTTTTTCTAACTAAGCAATGCATAAACTGTTTTCAGAAGAAACTCCAAGATGCCGGCTTGTTTCTTTTTGTATTGCCAAATACACCAAACTCTCTACCAACAAACAAAACCAAATAGACAACATTAGCACAAATAAAGTTCATACTCTGCAGTTTGCAGTTTTTAGTATTATTTGTCGTTTAAAGAAAACTCTAATCCCAACATGAAATATGTGGTGTTTTGGCGACACAAACTGTCCTCATGGTGGGATGTGCTTCCATAACTATTAAATATACACACATTCTCTCACACATGAAAATGAAAAATACTTTTGTCGTTTCCTTAACATAAATTTTAGAACAACTTTAAGAAATATTATGTTTTCCTATAGAGTTTACTATATCAGAGTGCATTTCACATACAATTTACTTTATGATATTTGCAGCATAAAAGCACTTAAAAGAATGTTCTCAGGGAATTTAAATGGGTCAACAGCGACATGCAGTAGACTCTTGAGTTCAAGGATATACATTCTTTTCTCCATTGTTATAGCAGCTCTAATGGAAAGGGGAGTATTTTTGAATATTTAGGTTTAGAGATCATGTTCTCAAGCAGTTTTAGGAAAATGCAATTCATGTTTTAAAATCCTTTCTTTTGCCGTTTGTATTTCTTCTTTTATTCGATAGAAGATATAAATAGAAACCTGTTGGTATAACTTAAAAAAAAATCTTTATGAAGTCGAAAACAGTGTGGTAAAGCATAAAGTCTGCAATTTTCCATCTGAATGTTAAGCGCCAGTTGCTGGATTCTGTTTCTCTATTTTAAACTTAAAGTACTACTTTTCAGAAGAAATTTACTTTGGTTTAATCTCAATTTAACTGAGTGGGGTTGGTCGTTTAAACTCTGATAAAGGTAATCAACATATATGTACGTAGTAGTGTGGTACTTTTAACACTGATTGAGATTGATTTAAATACGCAAGGATTAAATCTGTCTTGACTGTGATGATTATACACTTAATTCGATATTTCGGAAACTAATTAATCTCAAATTCGTACAGGAAATTATTCCTTCTATTTTCTCAATTTACCAATTTATAAATTACTTTACCTCTTTGCTGATTTGAAAATGAAAACTATCTACTGAGAGTCCAGCCACTCTACCAGTTCAGCAACAACTGCAACAATTAAAAAAGTGAAATAAAATTCAGTACTTATTATACAAGCACACACAAGTATACTGGTTATAACTACACCCAAGAATTCTGTACTCATTTTAAACCGGGTTGATTTAGTATAGTTGTGTATTATGCGTGCAAAATTTAAGCAGTACGTTTCGTAGTAAAATTAAGTAATAAAAAACTTAAATTTAGAACAAGCTTTTCCTTTATGTATACTTATGGGTTTGAGTTTTATATTTTGTGTTATTCTCTACTTATTGTTAATATAGTAAATTATAGTCGATTTGTTTATTACTGCTTATTTATTATTGATCTTCAATAAACTTGATATTTTTTAGATTAAAATGAATTTTTGGTTACGGAAAATTTTTTTATTAATGAATTATTATTATGAATTTCACATTTTTGATTGGGCGATTTTGTTAATTGCAACCGATAGCTATGTTAAAATGCTCGTTTTTAATTGTGTTGCTTTAAATAAATAGTTCGTTCCTGTCAACTCATAAGTATGCAAGTTCGAGAAATTAAAATTTCTGCGAAACGGCTTAATATACAAGCTAATTCAATTTAACTTTCCCTCTATTATTATTAAAATCATTCGAAGTTTTTTATGTTCTAGGTCATTTAGTGTTTACATTGGTTCGAAGTCGTCAAATATATTTGAAATTAATATGGGTTGTCCCCAAGGTTCTTGCATATCGCCAATTCTCTACAATATATATACAGCTGATATACCTATTTTAGACAACTGCATTATTTCAATGTTCGCCGACGATACAGCAATATTAAGCTCCGGAAAACTATCCTCGAATATAATAACAAGACTACACAGCTGGCTCTTGAAGTACTCTCTAAATACTTTGAAAAATGGAAAATAGCATTAAATTGCAGTAAAAGTCAGGCATTATATTTTACCAAAAAATGAAAAGAATGTTTTACTCCCCAGTGTAATATAACTGTAAATAATGCAGAATTAAAATGGAAAAAAAAATTTTAAATACTTAGGAGTTGTGTTGGACCCAAAGTTGACCAATAGGTATCATATATCATATATTGTCAACAAATGTAATATCCTAATTAAAACACTCTACCCATTAATAAATATATCTTCAGCTTTAAATATTTATAACAAAATGTTGATATTTAAGCTGATATTTTGGGCAGTAATGTTTTATGCAGTACCGGTCTGGCAAAATAGTGCATACTGTCATATAAAAAGAGTGCAAATTGTTCAAAACAAACTTTTAAAGCTAATCCATACATAATCTTCCTAGACTTTACCCTACGGCAAGACTGCACCAAGTGGCAGGTGTAGACTTGGTTGTAGACAAAATACACAAGTTGTGTGACAATTTTACTTTTAGATGTTCCAACTCGGAATACAATCATTTAGCCGAGCTAGCCCCTTCTTTAGATTAGTAAGCAAGTAAAGTAGATCCCAAGTTTTATATAAAAAAAAAAAAATTCACAAAGGTGTTTTGAAATTTTTCACCTTCAATTTATTATATTCTCAAACCAGAAGTACAAATAATACAAAATCAGAAATATATTTAAGTAGAACAAGGAAATATCCTTAAACTCTTGTAAAAATGTATATATACGCTACATTAAGCAATTTTGTAAACACCATAAATTGAAATAAATAAATTGAACTGAATTGAAAATAAATAGTTCGTTCCTGTCAACTCATAAGTATGCAAGTTCGAGAAATTAAAATTTCTGGGAAACACTTTTTTATCCCTTTTTTAAATTCATGTTTTATGCAAAAAAAATAATCTGTCTAGTTATACTAAAACGCACAATCAATTTGTGATTTACTTTCTGGTATAATAAAGCTGAAGAAACTTGAATTCGACACAAAGTTATAGATACGATTGCAATGTTTGCTAAAATTAAAAAAAAATTTCAAATTTAATAAGTGTTAAAAAAAAAAATTAAGCATTCACAAACGAACGAAATAAAAATTGGTAAGAAAAAACTGTGTTTTGTTTATGAAAAAAAAACATTATTTTCACAAAAACTATTTTCTATAGAAAACAGGGACAAAAACGAGAAGTGAAGGTAAAAACTTATGAGGCCCAGAAGTTTCATTGACAATAAAATGGGAAGCAAACTTGATCCGTCAACATCTTTCTCTTTCGTTATGTCAAAGTTAATTGAAAACCCTGGCGGAGCAGTATATAATGGATTCTATGTAACTTGGGACCTTGAACCCCACTAATCTCACCGCAAATAGCAAATAAAAAGGGGATATTTCTTAGTGTCTCAAAGCTAAAGCAACTTCTTTCTAAAGCAACTGTCTACTGGTGTGACGTAGCATGCAATTATTATGTGTGCCAAAAGTCTTTATTGTTTTCTTACATAAAGTTTAGTAAATTACTATTTCCCAATGTTAGCAAGATATGTAATGCAAATATAAAATGTGTTCATTCTTTTTTTGCTTGAAGTTAAGAAAAGTTATTGCCATTGTAATTTAGTTACAAATTTAGTTTGTACCCTTCCCTTATTTGTTAACTTTAATCCTTTAATAAACTAATTTCAAAACATATACGTTTTTTCATACCCAAATTAGTAGCTTCCGGTACATTAATTATCAATTGCAATTTACCTAAAATAATTTAAACCCTCATATAAAATGTTTGTACTAAGTTATTTACTGTTATATCAAATTTAAAATAAGCTCGACATCGTTACTTAAAAATGTGTGCACAACAAAAATTCACATACGATTAAATAATTTGTTGAACATTTTTAAAAAAATACCACTAAACTCATGTACCATGTAAAATATATGTATGTGCATACTAAATATGCGTATCTAAGCAAAACATGTTAAGGATAAAGCGGGATTAACTTTACGTAACAAAAATTGTAGAAATAACTTTGTAGACTAGCAGCATGTACAGCAGTGAAGGCAAACAGCAACCAATACCGTAAATTTTATAGAAACTGTGGCACATGCAAATTCATTTAAAATAGAGCCGTTTCTAAAACAAATCTGCATAAACATTTGTAAATTTTAGTACATCAATACCAAACTGGTTGTAAAATTATAAGTTAAGCAACAGTTAGGTTAGATTGATTGGAGGGGTTTACTTGCAACGGTAACTATATATAAAATAAGGAAATCGAGCTGTGAAATTTTAGTCAGTTTGGGTAATGTACTCATACTCCAGCTAAGAGCACAAAAGTGAGCTGATGAATTCTATATTAAATATTGATTGAATAGTTTAAAGTTATTCGTTCTGTTACAATATTTTAAAGTACTGTGACCTCCATCGTACAAATTAGTTGAAATATTTTAGCATTGCAGAACGACATTTAATTATATCAAACTTGCAAGAAAAATATCTTTGTTTATAAAAACTGGCAAAAATGCATCGATTATAAATAATTTGTAAGAAAAAAATCTTGGTAAATAAAATCTGGCGAAATCTTTATTCAACCCTTGCTTTCTTTAAAATACTATTATATTTGCAGAACTGATGGTCTTTTTTATAAAATATACGATTTTTTAATTTTTATATATGACGCTATTTGGCTCTTCTTCAGATATCTTTTTCAGGGCAATATTATTTAAAAAAAAAAATATTGGCAACTTTTCATAAATTACAAAAGTTTAGTAAATACTTATAATTAAATGAGACCATCAGCTGGACAACTATAATAATATTATAACAATGTACAATTCTATGAAACTTTGATAGATAACTGGAAACAGGACAAATCTATTAAAACTTTGCTAAAGGATATATAGGGTAAATATTTTATTGTCTCATAGATTCGGGAGTTGGCCAGATTCTATGAAAAGTTATGCATGTTTTAAGTTCACATTAAACAAATTTTGCATAAAAAATATGTTCTGTCGCGTTCTTCAAGTAAACATATTTTTTTTTTTTTTGCATAACATAAATCCTTATGCACACGAACACAGATAACTCAATCTGATCTACTTGATCTAGTCAGTTAAATCAATTCCGATAATAAAATCACTTTATTTGCAACCTATACTCTGAAATTTTAAAACACCACACAAAAATATTTCCACCCTTTCAAGATGTTTGCTTTTTTATTTTGTACTTAGGTATGTATTTGCTTTGACAGTCTGACCAGTTTTATGAAGGGTTGTATTTACACAAAATCAATTTAGTGTTTTTTTTTCAATATTGTAATAAAAAATCAACCAAGAATTTAATTTACCGAGCTGGCATCTCTGTGAAGTAAATGGCAAAAATTTCATGACGTAAGCCCATGCGGACGCAAGCTGTCGACACAGAGGAATCCAAATTGATTCGAGAAATTTTCTTGCGACATTGAGGAACAGGCAGCAAATTTTATGAAACTACATTTTATAGTATGCAATGATGCTCCTACCAATTTTAATATTTTCACACAACATAACTTTGATAGTACTGTTAATTTGTTTCGAAATCCAAGAAAGTACCAAAAAACCTAAGCAAAACATTTTTGTAATTCTTTATCATTTTATTAACTTAAACACTAACACCCTTATTCACAAAAAATATTACAGGCTTATAAGGCTCTTATGTGACATATTTGTATGCAAACTTTGTCAAATAAGAGTTTAATAAACCTAAAATATTTATTATGAATAAGACCCTAAATACATAACAAACTTATACACCTCTGGGCGACGCGAGGTGACATGACAAAATATTATTTGCATTCATTTTTATGGGTTAATTGCACTAACAGCGACTAATTACGTTAATTAAAATAAACAATAATTTGTAACAGACATATATTTGATTTCGTTTAGCGGATGTATAAAAAAAGAAAATTTCATTTTGATGTAATACAGTTTCGCAATGACCACAGTTATAACACGTTTATTACAAACTCATCATACTTGTTGCTTGTTCTTATTTTGGTTTTCTAAATAAATATGTGATAATAGCTAACAAACGCTTCCAATTCGCAGTAAAAAGAAGATGTATTATTAGTGGTGCAGTAAAAAGAAAAAAACGAAGCACTATGTACGTGTGACTACATCTACATTGGTATGTAAATAAACTATTTTAGTAAATGCCTGTAGCAGTTTACACTGAATATTTTACATATTTGAATCTTTTAAGCGCAACCCTGTCAAATTCACGGTTTTCAATCGCGTTAGTTTGTAATAGTGGTAATTTGAATAGTATCTAGTAAAAGTAGCAGTAGCTTAAAATGATGTGCTAGCGGACTGATACACCTGTACATTCAGCAAGTGGTACAACCACGAATGAAACGGCTGTGGTAGAAGTAAAACTCTAGAACACAACAAACACATTATTCAAGCAAGTGCCTGAAGTATCTTCAAGGCGAGTTTGTGTGTATGTACTTAAAACTTTTGCTCATACATCTCTTTTTTATATGTGTGTATATGCTAAATTGTATAATCGTATATTTTAAGTCTTTAAGCGTTTTTGTAGAAGATATTGTTTTATCATGTTCTAGGAGAGTTGAGGTTTTAACTTCTTATTTTTTATTTGCTTTTTTTATGAGCCTTCTTGCTTGCAGCCTTGTTGATAAAATTTGCAACATTGCAGTCTTGCCTGAAGCAAGCAACACCAAACGAACGAAAACTATAATGTATTGTTTGTTTACTACATAAGATTTTCTTTGTTGATGTAAGCAAAAGGTGGTTTCCAAACATGGTACTATAAAATATGCTTTAAGCAAACAAAAACTCCAAATTAAATTATAGTTTGTTATGCATAAGTTTAAGATTGCAAGCTTTGAGGAAACTTCAAATAACTAATAAATATTTAACTTAATTTACTTTCAGGTTAATAGTGTTGAAACGCAATACATACGTACCATAGACAATTTAATTGCATCGCGCATTAGCTTGAAACTGCAGTTACAAGGTATACATTTTAGCAGTGTGAATCCTTCCGTTTATGGGCACAGTGTATATGGTATGAATACCGTACATGGTGGTGGTTTGGTTTTGCGTTGTACGGCAACTATTGGAGAACTGTATCAGGAGTATAAAGAAATTGAATTGGGTACACCGCAAAAGGATCCTGTACCAGCGAGAGGTAAGTAACACATATCATTTGAGCTATTTACGGCATTAGAAAGGTTTTGCTTATTAGAAATTCTTATAATTTAAATTCTGCTGACGGCTTTAAAAATTTTACTTTGTAGTATGAAAACAAGTTGAAACGAATCGGAATTTTTTCATCGTTACACAACTTTTGCGATCCTGGTTTTGTGAGACAGTTCAATTTATTTCCATAAATATTCAAAAATGAGCTAATAAAAATTTATTTTGTTCTATGTATATTTTATAGCCGATTGTCAACGAAGTTATATCAGAAAACTCGAACAACTTTTGAAATTCTATTCAAACATCTGTTTCATATTCGACTATTTTTAGAACTCAAAAATGTTAATACATACGAATTTTCAATAAAAAACAGTTTAATCGTATTGCTACATATATTTGAAAAGGCTTTTCTATTAGCATTCCTTGAAAATTTCAAATTTATAAATAAAAGCACTTTAGTCCCAAATAGTATTTTAGGTATTTACGGGGTGAATATTAAACAAACACACAGTGGCAACATCTTAACATTTCATTTGTTATTGTTTTATGAAATTTGAATATTGCAAACAAAGCACACATTCTAGGTGATGTTTTTTTTAAAGATATTAATTAACATATTTGTGAGCGCTCCTCTATATTAACATATAGAGAAGCGCTGCTCCTCTGCATTCATAAATTTCCTCCAGAAAGTATTCCGATAACCATTTCACATTTTCTTTCTGAAATCTGTATAAATTGAAATAATCATGCGGTACTCTTTCCTATGACGAACGTCCATAAAAGAAGGCATTTTAGATTTAAATCGAAAAATTCGAAAACACTTAATAAAATGCAGAAAAACAAACTTCCAGCACCGCATTCAGATGCTTAAAAATATGTAAGCATAAACTAGTAATATTAAGCATTTGCTTGTTTTTATTCACACTTTTCTTAAGCCAACGCTGGTAAAACTAGCTTTTACTAGTAAGTGTAAAGTACTTGCTTCTGCTGAATTTTTTATTCACCCCAAAGCTAGTTTAAACTAAAAAATTTGAAGTATAAGCTGTAGCTAACTAACATTTCATTCACTCGGCCCATTGTGCAAGTTTTTTTTACGTTTTCAGTCCAGTTGTGTTGTTTGCGAATGTTTGAATCTTTGATAATACATTTGTACCATACTTTCAATCTCTTGCTCTAGTTGTACTCTTTGTGGCTGTTATGATGGTTTTTACAATTTCAATATCTAAATATACAAAATATGTATCAAAAATGATGTTGTAATGGGGATGCGCATACATACGTAATTGAATAAGAGTTCAGGAAGACCTTTACTTAATACCTCTAAAGTAACATGTTGGCATATTATGATCGCTATAAATGCAGGCAGCAATGCTTTACAATTATTTTCAATGAACTTTGCCAGCTTCAATACTGAAAGAGCGGATTTTACATAAAATTACCTTTCAGTTTCCATTTTGCACAACATTTATGGCAAATAACTCGAACTAAATTCGTACTGAAGTGGAATGAAGATATGTAAAATATATTAAAAAAGAATCAATAATAAGCCTTGAAAGTAGTAGGACTACTTTTGACTCTTTGATTTTTTTTTTAAATAATCTAAAGTAATCCCAGTTATTTCTAAATTTGTTGTAATTGTAGTTAATGAATTATTTGGCAAATCGAAAATAATCATATTTTAATCAATTATTTTACATTTAAAACAAAAATAATCTAAATAGTAATGATTATGATTATTATTCATTACTTAACAGTTATGATTTTAACTAATCAATATATTTACGTATGTATGCACACATATCTATTATATTAAAAGTTTTTTTTTTAAACTGGTTTCATGTTTGCTACAAAATTTGTAAATCACAGTTGCGGAAGTTTCACAGCAACAAATTAGTTGAAACACTTTTTCATTAAATAAACGGGAATTGCAATTTGTGTAAATGTGAAATAATGCCATAAAAAGTTGCTATACAAAAAGGTTGTTTTTTCATTTCAAATTTTCACAGAACAAAAATTGATCCTCTGTATTGATTAAGTGAAAACGAAACCGCGTCGGTCGGTTTTTCCGCCACAGTGTCCATATTACGAAACGCTAATTCTGGAGAACGGAAATTTTTCCAGAGTATTCTATTACTTGGCCGCTAAATCCGCAAATACTAAACACAACACGAGGTTGAAAACGAAAGTATGTCCCTATACAAGGAACTGTGAAAATTGGCTGAAGATTTTAAACGAACCCAGAAAGAGACTTACCGTCTAATTCATAAAAATTATAACAGGTTAAAGCTCTCATTTAACAGATTTTCCATACAAATATGTATGTCAAATAACAGTCTTATAAGCCTGTTATAATTTTTATGAATTAGACGGTTAGACTTTGAACAGCATGTGTGGTGTTAAATTTCATGGGCTCTATGACAGAAAGTATTTAAAAAGTTAAATCTAAAGGGTGCTCTCATGCAAGAAGCTGCAAGTTAGGCGTAACTTTTGAATCATAGCTGATGGAAACTTAAAATTTGCACAGCGTATATAGCTGCCTGTTCTCCATAACAAATGCCAATCATAACAAAACATTCAAATTCAAATGGTGCCCTATATCAGGAAATGTTTGTCCTCTAGATAAGATACGAAAAATAACCAAATTTTCAATTTTAATGCTGCCAAATACAAAAGGTCACCGCTAAGCTTAAAAACTAGCTATAACTTTTGATTTGTGAGAGACTCGAAATCGGCATGGTATATCTAGTTGCCTGTATTCTAATCTAAATAGTAAAAAGCTAAAATTTAAAGAGTGCCCAATACATGGGATGATCTTTTAGTTTGTAAATTAGTCGTAACTTTTGAAAACCGTAAGAGGTATACATTTGAAATTTCTGCAGTATATCTAGAAGTCTATCGTTTACAGCAACAAATAACGGAACACTAAAATTTTAACGGTGCTTTATAATTTAAAATTTATCTCTACCTTTCGAGCCGTAATAGATAGAGGAAGAGAGAGAGAGAGAGAGAGAGAGAGAGAGTGAGACCTGAAATTTTCATTGATTAAATGAAGACTAATCAGCAATTGCCTTAAAAATACAACAGCCCCTTAGGCTTTTAAGTGAGATTGGTTAAGCCACTTGTACAGTAGTAGGGCAGCCTTGCTGTACGAGCGCGTCTCATGTATTTAATTGAATTTATTTTAATATATAAACATTATCTTCGCATTTATTCATATATAAGGCGTTTATCGAAAATTACGTAAAGTAAAATATTAAAAAAAAAAAATTTAAGCTCAAACAGAAATACAGATACTGCTACAACGATGGACAGCATTGCAAGATGTAGAATTTTTATTGTTATTTAATTTGAAAATATTTTCAGAGTTCATTTGTACAATAACCTAATAACGACAATTAACTCTCTTTACAGTGACTTTATCGTCTGGATCCTCAGTAAGAAACTTTTTCTCAATGTTTACTTCAGGCAAATCAAAATTATCCTCAACAAATACATCCACATTCATTTTGGTGAATGGCATCTGGCATGCCTCTTCAATAGTTACCCTAACCGTGCAATTAATTTCAATTGTGCAAATGTTATTGATAAGGTACAAATCTTTTTTAAATTTAAAACATCATTCCCCCAAGATCGGCGCATTTTCAAACTTACCTCTTTTATGTCAAAGATAACTTTGAGGCTTTGAAATATATTGTCTAAAATAGATAAATTACAAGAACTATAAACGAAAAAATAGCAGATAGAAATAATGTAATTTAGACAAAAAAAACAAAAAAGGATGTGTTAAATTTAGTGTAAATTGTTATACATATTTATGCTCCTTGCTGCTGGAGTATAAACCTACAAAAAATGGAAATAAAAAGCATTTTCTAGATGTATTAGTAATATTTTTATAGTTAAATTAAGAAAACGGTGTGTCTAAAGTGAAGTACATATAAGTTGTAGCAAGCAAACGTCACACTTTTTGTAAGTTAAAACTTTTTGTAAAGCATTTATGTTATAAAATGAATTTAAAATTTTATTAAAGATTTATAAAACGATTTTTTGTATAAATTCTTGATTTATCAAAGTTTAACATACCTTAAAAAATTTAAACAAATAAACAATTTAAATACATATATACGAGTAAATATTCAAAATTTTAAAGTTGAATAAAACGTAAGCTAAAACAAAGAGATGAAGTGCAGTTCACACAGAATTTGAAAAATGTTTTTTGATTTATGCAGCAATATTATTCAGTAAATTTCTATAAATTTTTGAATTTTTTACTCTAAAAAGAAAAAACCCATGGCAAACACCCTCATCAGTTAATAAAATAAACTTTAACGATCCATCAAAATGGCAACTAACAAATTCAGTGTGGACTGCCGTCAGTAAAATGTATAAAAATACAACTATTTATAAATCAAATGAATTAAATTAAAGGTTTAAGCAATTTCTGTTTTAATTATCTTCACAATAAAACCAAAAAGTAAAACAATACTGTTTGTCCTCTTATTGTATTAAATCAAAACATTTTAAATGTTAAAGAAATTCATAATTATTATTATTTGTACGAACACAACATAGGAAATAAATAAGAACTTTGTAAATTATAAAATATATTATTAAAAAGAAAATAAATGAAACTACTGAAATTGATATGAAAGCGTAACAGATGTAACGTAACACTATTGATTAAAATTACCAAATAAAGAGATGTTAATTTTAAAAATCAGCAGTATCTTATGATTACAGAAATAATACAAAGTGACAACTGGTATGTATGGCTCATTTTTTTTTTTTTTTATTTGAAACAAGAGACAATTGAATGGATATTGAATTCGGATATGAAAGCACGTATCATGTATGTATATTCTTGTTAACCCTTGAAACTAATGGATCGATTTTGTTTAAATTTTTTAATACATATATATATTCGATATGTAAATAAAGGCTACGTCCTTTTTCTATTTTTCGAAATCAAATCAGCCGGTAATTCATAAACCGATTTTCAAAATTGTTTTTGCTTTTGAAAAGGATTTATCAGTAAAACGAGCGTATATATTTTTTTCGCAATAACAATTTTTTCAATCAAAAGACTTAATTTTTTTTAATATCTTGGTCATTTGTACACCTCTTTTCACAATGGGCATAGAAAAGTTTACCAAAGTTAGATTCTAAATGTGTATTTTTTTTAAATTTGAAAAAAAATGTTTTATTGAATTTATGGGTCGATTTTGAAGGTTCTTACTGCTTTTTTTCATTAAAATGATTACTCTAATTTTATCCTTTGCCTTTTTTAAACGCCGATTTTAAAGTCATAAGACATTATTAGCGACCATAGTTTTAAATTTTTTTGGCTTTTAACTATCTTATCTTGCGCGGTATGTTATGTTCTGTTTCACAGGCTGCCAGTCATAAGACCGGCCCACTTGGGCCCCAGAAAGGTCCCATTGTGCTGCCCGAAAAAGCTGTAGGGAAATAGCCCTACACACCTCCCACCGGTTTCGCCATCAACCAGCCAGATGAACGGATGAAAGACTCCACCCTGTCCAATCCGCACTCCGACACTTCCGCCAGCCCATGTAGTGTCGGTCTACCTAAGTAATTTGCTTTCTTACCAGAGGGAGACGGACATAAACAGAGGAAGTGTTCGGCAATCTCCTTCTCCTCCTGATCTCTGCAGCCTTTGCAGAAGTCATTGTATGGAAGATTTAGACTTCTCGCATGTACTCCCATGTGACAGTGTCCTGCCAGAATAGCCACTAGGCTGTGTAGTCTTTGCTTCGGAAATTCCAAAAAAGCCACTCTGGGCCACATGAGAACTGACATCCGACAGGTGGTCTCATTCGACCACCTTTCTTGTGCAGTTCTTAACAGATGTCGTTGTGTTAGCGGCTTACAGCCATTGAGGGAAACACCAGCGAATTCGTGCAAGTTCTCCTGCTGCTGGCGGATTTCAGATCTCTCGCAATGACTTTTAACTAGCTCAAGTTCGACACTGGATTGGTCACTTTTTTTTTTTATCAATATCAATTAAGTAAGAAAAATTAAAAATTTTTGTCCAGCGATTTGGCTAAAATGCTTTAAAATATTTTATTCAATGGTCAGCAAAATGTCTTAAAACAGCATATGTTTAATTTTAGGATGATTTTAGTTGGTAAAACTTTTCCTTCTATTATTGACCTAATTTTCAATAAAAGTGGCTTAGAGTATATTCATTGCTACTTCAAATGAAATATAACACTATATAACACTTTTTGCATATGAATAAAAGCTTTTACAACAATGCTGTTTTCAATATAGCCGAACAATATCAAATTGCTTTCCTCTTGATAAAATGGGGTGGCGAAATTAAACCACTTGCACACATTAAATATATAGTTCATAATTTAGGTCCAAAAATGAACCTTTTCAAAAAATATTTGTTGTATTTTTCAGCTGTCTAGATGCCGACATTTCGTTGGTGCTAATCAACTCATCAGTAGACTTGAAAAATTCTTAAAAGTTTGTTTGAAACTTTACTACTTATTCCACAATTCTCATGAACAAAATGAGAATCAGAAATGTTCAAACAAACCTTTAATACAACAAACATTTCTATTTTCGTCTTGCAACTCTTTTACTTTTCTTTGCAACCTTCTATACAACGAGTTGAAAAGGTTCATTTTTGGACCTAAATTAATACATTTCAATTGGCTCTTAAAGCAAATAAACAATTTAGTTCATATTTTTATATAGTTCATATGAATTTGATTAAGAGCTTCGTAATTTTTTATTATGGTTTGGTATAAGACCAAAAGCAAACATCTGTCGTGAAACGCCAAAGGAGATGATAAAATGACTTTAGAATATTTTGTCAGAAATGTTACTTCTTAGGAGCTTATTGTAGGCCATTAAAATTCATATAAAATAAAATAAGCGTGATTAAGGCAGTGTAATTAATTTAATAACAATACAAGTAAAATACTGGAAGGAAAGTCTTTAAAGATTTTGTCTCTTTTTTATTTGAGAGCATGGCATTATATTTTCGAGAGTGCGGGGCTGTGCCTTAGGTGGTTTAATTGCACATGAATCACAGCCTACAAAATTAGGCAACAAAAGTTCTCACATTATGTTGTTTAAGGATTGTTATGCTATTCTGGCATATGAAGAGAAAAATATTAAGCGAACAATGGAAGCAAACAACGTCCTTCTTCTCACACTACCCAAGATTTCACCCGTTTTTACGTCAACCACATAAAATTACACGTATCTGTAACATTTTCTTTGTGTGCATGTGTTTCTTGATAGTAATAAAGTACATACTCGTACATGTTGTGTGTATGATGAAAAAAATACCATAATTAAAAACGTTATATATAAATAAGCTGGCAAAGATAATATTAAGCAATTAAATAAAATCACACACGCACAGCAGTTAATTCTCTTTTCTTCTTGGAATAAAACAGCGAATTGTTGTTTCTTTTTTCTTTTTGTCTATTGTTTTATTTATTTGTTATTTTGTTTTGGAATACAAGGAAAAATTAAGTGATTTATCACAAAAAATTAAACATGTTTCTTCATTGGCTGTACAAAAATAAAAATCTCCAAGAGAAGAGGAATACTCAGGAATATATTTTATGTCTGTAATTTCAGAAATAAAGTATGAAAAGGAGCAGGACTTAATCTATTAAGTATATATTAGCTATAACTGCACCATTTGCCTTTAAATTTGCACTAAACCACCACTCTTTATCATTGAATGGCAATATATCTTATTTAGTTTGCAGGGGTAATCGCTGGTGGCATTTAGCAAGGCTCTAGCTCACATTTTTTACTTTCGGTTTTTAAAATAAGATCCCTCAATTAATCAAAAAATACGAAAATCACGAGATTGAAAAATTGAGAGTTGTGCCCTTTTTGCATGCGGCCAACGTAATACCACATTCTCCACACAGTAATATTGTTATTCATTTTAATTTGCTTACAAGAGAAAAAAAGTCAGAATTTTTTTTTTTTTGCTAATTTAATGCAAGCACGTTCGTGCATATACATATAATAGGCGATAACTTAAAAGGCATCGTGGTAAACATAAATATTCCATTCGTATTATTTTTGTTTTATTTTTGTAATTCCAAACTTCTTATACTAGATATATATACATACTCTCAGATTGTGCACACGCTTGGACCAATACTCGCATTATATATTTTGCATGAAAAGAAAATATAATTTTGTATCATTTAAAACTCCTTCTTCCCATCAGTGTCCCTGAAGATGATTGTCCTATCAAAATATATTCTCTGTACACAGAATATTTTACTGGACAACAAAGAAGTTGAAACTTCGTTTTAAGACAAAAATAACCCAGTTAAACTTTAGTAAATAATAAAAGAAATTTTTTAAAATTTTGTTTTGCATTGCTTTAAGTAGTTCTTTTGAATTCCTAGTTTTCGAATATGAATAGCCAGAATGCCTTTTTTAAATTTGCGGCCAAATTAAACAGAACAATTTAAAGAAGGATAAGGATCAGACATCTGCAACAAGTACAAACGCATAAACACGCTTTCTGATTTTTATGATCTAATTGTTTTTATACAAATGCAAAAAATCACTTGTTTACATATCGGCTCGTTTCAAACAATCAGTTCTACTCACTTAATGTTTTATGCCAACATGAATGTTACAACCGTGTCCTTAGCGACACATATGTCTTATAGTACATTTACACTAGTAATTCCTAAACTAGTTTATGATCATAAGCTAGTTACATAAACTATACCATTTACACTAGCATTTTTGACAGTTTACTTGATTTTGTTTGACAATTTACATTAAATTCAATATCAAAAATAAAATAGTAATATGGAGGCTTTTGAAGAAAAAAAAATATTTATGTGTCTTTCATCCCGATTGAATAAAATTCATTGTAAAATTAATTATTTGGCGCGGAAAAGAAGGAAGCACCTCTTATTTTCATCATCCATGCTTAAATTTTATGCATTTTAATAACTCCAAGAATTGTGGAAGTTTTTAAATTATTTAATTTTAAAATATTTTTTCCGTTTTATTTTCCTATTTATTGTTTTCTTTTTCTATGTCAAATTCGCCTGGCCTTAACAGACGAAAGCATAAAGAATAGAGTCGCATTTGCAAAAACTGGTTGTTATCAACCAACTTATCTCAAGAACTATTTAAAAACTTGTTTATGATTTGTATGGATAAATAAGTTTCTCAAACTAGTTTATCACGATAAACAACTTATAACCTGTTTAAGGCGTAGATGTAAGTGCTCTATTACTTTGTATCAATGCTAACATGTTGTTAGTGAAATAAATGGTTTATTCACATGTAAAAGTAATTCTCTACTCGGTGTCTTATTGCCTTGGCGTTATCAAACTATATATAAAATAAACTATCTACATTATTTAACTGTGAACTTCTTTAAAGTTTAAATTAGAACAGTGCCCAGAACTTATTTCCGAAGAACTACTACCCGCTTACTGCTAACCGCTACGTTTTTGATTTAATAACGATCAAATCATATGAACAAAGCAATTTTGCAAAAGCAAACTGTGTACAAAAAAGACATTTTGGTTCTTTACAAATCAGTTCGAGTAATATTTTGCAAAAGAACTTACACTTGTTACGGCATTTTTTTTAACACAAAAAGCAATGCTTGTTTGAGTTGTGCCTTAAATTCAACTTTAGTAAATATGTTGGTTGGCTCGATCAAACTTGTTGCAGTTCTCTGATGAGGATGTTTTAGGTAGCTGCCTAATAAAATCTCCCAATGATTTTATGAAATCTATCTAATACAATTTTGTATTAATCCAATCACATTTTTTAACAAAGTCACACAAAATTATGAGCTTATTGTAACGAAATTAAGTCATAACATTTATGAAAATGACAGCAGCAATGAAAATGTTTGTTGGATTAGTGAAAAATATTAATGAAATAATTTCGTAGAACTATGAGCGAAAATGCTTTTCGCTCGAAAATGCTAACTGCTGTTTTCACTTGCGTATAAGACAAATAGTTGATAATAATCAGTTTCGGAAAAAGCGCCATTTTAGAATGCACCACTGTAACCTAGATATTTTCAAATTAAACCAATGAATTAAAATAACTTATGTTTTAATCTGCAAATTGCTGCTTATTACTGCTTAACCCATTGTGAAAAAGCTGTTTGATATTTAGAAGTGAAAACTTTTGTTTGTTTTAATAGTCTTATGCCACGCAAACGAAAGTTATTATATGTCAGCCGCACTAAATATTCTGCACGCAAGCATGCAAAATCCTTAACGCAACAGTTAATTTACGAAAATTTGTATGCATGTAAGCACTCATACTTTTTCTTGTGCACGAATTAATTAAGGGTGATATTGAATTGATTTCAGTTTAAATAGAAACTTTTTGATTCGCGAACGAGTTGAAATTGTGATATGATTTTTTTTTTTTGAATTACCTGAAGACATAAGTTTAGATACTTTATCTTGAATGTTTATATAGTTTTGAAAAATATTTTTGAGATGCTTTCACTTTCCTTTTTGTGGTTAGAACTAGCAGCACATTTTTAGCAGTATTCAAAATAAAACAAATTTTATTCATACAGAAAAAAAACATAGTAAAAGTATTCATTGCAGTTTTCACCATAAAAAAAAATAAAAATTGTATTAATTCAAGTCCAAAAATTAACCCTTTTTACAAAATGTTTGCTGTTTTTTTCAGCTGTCTATATCCCGACGACATTTCGTTGGTGCTTCAGTAGTACGAATTGAGTTGACAGCACTCAAAACAACCTTTTTAAGACTTTATATAAAAAAGGATAGTAGGATCTACTGGCTAAAAGTTGTAAGAAAAGAAGATTTGAGTGTAGAAAATAAGAAAAAAGAGATGGAAGTCTGGAAGGAAGCTGTTAGGAGTTATTGACAAGAAATGCAAAAAGAATTTAAAACAGAAATTAAAACAACCCACAAAATAAATGTGCTTGAGCCTGCGTAGTTCAAGTAGTTATATTCGGATAATATACGTGCGTACAAGTACACGTAATGCCTAATAAATAAACGCAAAGACTTCCTCAAATCAATGTCCGTATGTAGTGAACAACACGGAAGGGTGTAAGAACTTCCGCATCCACATTCATCACACCTCGATCAGAACATCCGCTGATAAGTTTATCACCACCAGTTCATTCTCACCACCAACATCAATACTACCGCCTCCGGAAAACACAGTACGTACCGTTTCACCGCCAACAGAAGTCCCCCAGCATACGAAGTGCTTCCAACCACAGCCATATTGCTGCCAGCCGGTAAGACAGATTTTTCCCATCAACATTAAATTTTGTATTACTTTTATTGATCACGCCGTATTGCCGTGGTAGTACCTTGAAAACGAGCTCGATTTTAGATGACCCAGTTAGCATAGAGGGCGATTGTCAAAATAGTGTCATTTGTGTTTGCCCCATAATAGTAAATTGATAGGGCATACAAAAAATACACCTACATATATTCTAACAATTTGGTCACATATTGGTGACAGAGACCAACACCAGCAACTAGTGACATGCAGGCGAAAATATTACGAGCAGTTTGTTAGTAAATTTTTAAACTGCAAATACGATAAAAATTCGTAAATGCAGGCTGTTTTCTTATATCGTTTTATTTGTATAAATATGCTTAGTAATAATTAACTTCAATCATATGTTGCAAGCTTTGTGATTAATATTTTATAATTGAATATTGTATTTTTATATTCTTATATAAGTTGTGTGAAATATTAACATTTCATGTAATTCAGTATTTGAAGAAGGGAATCAGAAATTCAATGATTCGGTGTTCACCTTTGTTTTTGAAAATACCTCTTAATTTTTTTTTTAACTTTAGAGGCTAGTAATTTAGCCTTAAAACTTTCAAAACGAGACACTTACATAGCATAACGTAAATCGATTTTGATGACGCAAAAGAAATAGAAATCAAAACTCAAAAATTCATGTTAGATTTTATCACCAATATATCAATTTGAACTTGATTTTTATATTAATGAGTGAGTAAGAAGGAAAAAAAGAGTAAGCCAAAACGTGTTGTAGCAGGTTGAGGGAAAGGTAAGACGAGCGTTTAGGGATGACTTGACAAATTCTTTGGCTTCCAAGTCATCAAGGAGGAGTCCATATAGATTCCTAGAGGGAGGGATACCTATCCTAGCACAACACCAGAAAGAAGACGTTCACGGTGGGAGATACCAGGTGCTAAGTGGTGGCAATGGCAGAAAATTTTATTGCATACATACATGTTTGTTATTATTCTCTTGCTTATTTCCCGTGTTCACTTCCAGGATCCCGACTAGCTTTTGATAGAGCAGAGATGTTAAGTGTGTTTGACGTGTTTTCTTATAATTATTATTATTTATGTGTTGTTTGTTGTTGTTGTAACAAGTGGCAATACCAGGCGATTCAACAAGAGTCCCACCCCCATTACGGCGAGCTCTAGCCGGAGCTAGACGCAATCATATCAGCAATGGTTGATAGTCTGGCCGTTAGCCATGTTCTGGTGACTTATGTTGACACCAATGCCCCGCTACATTTAATGAAACAAATCAAGTAGTTGAACCATCAGCAAAAGTCATACAAATAACAACTACTCTGCTGACATATCAACTAATACAAAACACATAAATGCACTACACATATAATAGTTATGACCTGGGTTCGAAGCCCGAATACCGGGATGGGAGCTGAGGCTTGTCGTAACAGGCATGAAACACAGCCAAAGTATGCTTCCCAGCTCATACGTCTTCAACTTTACAGAAGCGAATCCATTACAATTTTTTTAAGACATCATTATTAATGTTTTTCTCAAATACAATATCGTAACTGTTCACAATGTGCTATCAGTGAAGTAATGTGGAAAATGATTTGTATGGCTGATTTGTGTTATAGGAGAATGTTTTCTGTTTTTTAATTAAAATTGTAAAATTATATTTTACAACCGCCGCCCTCTATCTCCTTCGTGTATCACGATGTATATTCTATAACTCTTGAATTCTAAAAATTTCTTTATTTTTAATGGTCTAAACTTAAAAATATAGACTTTGTTTGTAAAAATATAAGCCAAGTCCCCAAAAGAAACAGAGAATCCTTTGCATAAGTATAAAATAGACTTCAATTATAATTAATTTAAAATGAATGTTCTGCAATAACTAGTATCAATTATGTATCATAAATAGCATAATAATTTATACTTAATTTACGATAATTTATAAATAATTTATAATCTTTGCTTTTCGTTATGTTCAGGCTCTAGGTCTACACTGATAGAAAAAACGTGCTAAAATCAAGATTTTATGCTCGAAATCAAGAATTTCAGTTTCAAAAGTCTGTTAAGCGCGAAAATTCTTGATACAAGAATAAAATCTTGATATTTTTAAGATCGCATTTAAGATTGTAAATCTTAAAAACGATCTCAAATCAAGATTACATTCTCAAAATTTAAGAATATAATCTTAAAAAAAATCTTATTTCAAGATCGAATTTAAGATTACAAATCTTAAATCAAGAATAAACTTCTTCTTTTAAGAATAAAATTCTTGTTTTAAGAATAAAATTCTTGTTTTAAGATTATTTCAGTACTGGATTCTTTAAAATGTCCCTATTGGTTTTTATTCAAATTCCAGTGTTGGAATAAAACAATTTTTTTAGTTTTCTAAGTCTTATTTATTTGCATTTTATTGTTATTTATTTGTATTAAAAATAATAATTATACAATACGAGTATATTACATAGATACTTATATCAACTTATTTCTAACATATGTCTTTCCATTATTAATGGGATATAAATGTAAAGGATTTTTCAAGAAATTCCATTCTAAGTCCCAGTGGAGGAATTGTTTCCTTTATGTCATCTTTCTTCATATACTGCAAACTTTTAAAAGTCACTTTTGAGTCTGAAACAAATTAATTTAATGTCCAGTGACAGGTAATTAAATATATTTATGCATATAAACACTTTTTTGTTTACACATATCGCTCATTTAATAAAAAAAAGTCATGAATAGAAAACAAACTTTATACTTAATAATATTTATATCAATGTTTATATTGTACACAAATTTCATAAATATATTTTAACTATTGGTCTTTTGAGACTAGAAAGCTTTCGAAACAATTTGTTCATGACTCTTTTAAAGCAAATGAGCGGTATGAATGTAATTCTTTAATTATTCACGTTTTCTTAACTCTATATAAATACATATAAATAATAAGAAGTACTTACCCTTGAGATACTTGAAAACAGACTCCATTTTAAACTCTGGCAGAAGACTTATAGCAATGCGTCATCTGCCAACTCCGATGCAGCTTCCTCTGGCATGCTGATCATGTCGTAATTTCCACTTGCCAAAGGTAAGAAATTGTCACTCATTGGCATCGTTAGAAGTACAATTTCTTCGGTGCTCGTATTTTCCATTGCACTTACGTATATTTAATAAAATTTATTATTTTTTCACAATTTCTTTTAATACACGTCTTCTTTGCTCACAATTTTACAAATTATAAACAAAACGTTTTTAGTGATGCTAAATGTAGAAAAAAATCAATAATTAAATCTTACTTTTGAGACTGTATGCTTGAGTTTAAGATTGACGTTCTTAAAATTAAGATTATGATCTTGATATTAAGATTGCGTTCTTGATTTTAAGAATTTATTCTAAATACGATCTTAAAATCAAGATTGCGTTCTTGATTTTAAGAATTTATTCTAAAAACCAAGAATGTATACTCAAATTCAAGAACGTCAATCTTACTTACCAAAATTCAAGATTGAATACCTAAGATTTCTGCAATCTATAATCGAGAATTTTGTTCTTAAATTTAGATCGTCATTTTTCTATGAGTGTAGCAACTTTACAAATAACTTATAATAATCTATGACTAATTGCTTAGCACAAATTATTATCTCTTAAATGAGAATTTATAATCAAGTTGGCTTATAAATTTCTTCACTAACTTAAATTATGTAGTGTTAGTCCATTAAAAAATGCAAATTTTTTTCTGGAAAGTGTCATGTGCTCTTATTATCAAAAACACAGTCATATCATATGGTTTTTGTTCTTTTTTTTAAATTTTTGTGTTTTCTCTTTGCTAGATCCAGGGATACAGAATTATAATGTATACCTGTTTTTCTACATAATATACAGAATTATACAAAAGTAGCCATAACATAAAATGTTTGAGGCGTTACAGAAATCCTTACTTGTGCAAAAAAAATTTTTATAAATATAATAGCATTGTGCAACAAGCAAAAACTATATCTATAGCCACCAAACTCCTTTTGGAAGATTATAGTTTCTTAATTTCAAAAATAATTAGTGTTTGTGACTCAATGAACAGATTTTCATTAATATTATTATAACTTTCAAATAGCGAGTGTGTTCGACTTGCCTACACAATATGCTCCAAATTATGCTGCATTTGAATTATATTAATATAGTTTAACTATTAGTTCTGGAGTTTTTTAGAAGCAGTGACATAGAAACCTTTTTTTAATAGATTTTTGCATTTAAATTTCTTGATTTTTCAGAAATCCAAAACGAAGGAAAACTTTAAGTACTTTTCAGTTTTATGGGTTACTCATAAATCAAATGTAATTTTCACAGAATTGTAATTAAAGAGACTAACTACTAGAATTGGTGATAAGTAACCTAAAGAAGCTCTTAGTTTTAGTTCACTGTAAAAGAAAATATAAATAATTGCAGGTAGTCTTAGTCATGAATTTATCGAGTCTATGAAATATTTTATCTTCTCATATATCGACTTAAAAGGAAATTACTTTTTAACAATGTGGTACATATTTGTGCATTGGCATTGCTGTTGGATTTTAAGGTTGAATAAAAATCTTTAGATGAAATTGTCAATCCAATGGCAGAAAGAAAACTTTCCACAATTTAACCACTAAGCTGAATTTTATACAAATATTTATGCCACATCATATTTTTGTTTCTGGTAGTGCTGACATATTTGCCAACCATTACCAACAAAACTGCTTTTTGCTCTAGAACATTATAATGAAGATGATGACAATGATTAAATTGTGGTCAAAACAATAAAGAAAATTTCAACTGAAGAGATTTTTGCTCAACATAATTGGGCATGAAATCTGTAATGTGGTGTTTAGATATTGGTTTTTATATTGACCGGCAGATAATGGATATCATTGTTTTGCTGGTTTGTTGTGTACGTGAGTTAATGTTTGCTATCTAAGTATATTTAACATGATTACTTTTCAATAACAGAAAATCATAAAACAAATGCACACCAAGCAACACAACGAGCTGAAACTTTTTGGCTGAATGCATTGGCAACACTAAACAACAGACAAAGAAATCATTAACAGCCACCATATTTTTCGATGTGCCAAGAAAGGTTTCTTTAATACAAAAATTAATATTGTTTTAGGTTCTTTGAACATGCTCTTCTTTATTTTTCTTAGTTCGAGTCTTAAATAGAGGCTGATGCGAACGTCTTATTACAATTTTGTGTATTTAAGTGAAATATTTGGTCTTATGTTACATTATTTAGTCTTATGTTAATTTAAACTACCCTAACACTAATTTTGAGTAAAACCAATATTTTATTAAAAGCCGTATTGTCTTAGGTCGAAAAATAGAACATTGAACATTTCTAAAATTTGTTCATGGGAATTTTCGAATTAATAATTGGAGAATTAGAATGTATAAAATTCTTTTAAGTCTACGGATGAGTTGCTTAGCATGAATGAAGTGTTGGCTAAGAAGAACAGAAAACCTTAATAAGGTCTATTGTTAGACCTAGAAAAATACATTTCAATTACCTCTTAAAGCAACTAAGTTCATTTTTTGCTTATTAAAAAATATTTATAAATATATGGAAATGTAGGTAGCATATAGACGGCTGTTAAAGACAGAAAACGATTAAAAACTTATACTTAAAACTAGAATATTACATTTTGGTTTTTTAGACTAGTTTAGGTTAGGTTGATTTGAGGCGTTTGTCTGAAATCGCTCTAATTGCCATTTGCCTATATATGAATATATTCACTCCCTAATACACATTGCCCGTAATTGCCCGAACTTCCGCCTGAAAAGCCGTACAATAGTCCAGCAGAAGGAAAAATAGTTCCGTGGTATGTTCTACATAAATACCAAATCCTTTTTTTCCCCTAGCCTTTGATACGTGTAACAACGAAGCGCCATGAGGATCTAGTTCAAAAGGTCGGTCAAGTAGAAATGGAAGTAAGGAACCAATATTTTGCAATTGGTCTGTAATCTCATCCATAGTAGCTTCGCCGTTGGACGCGCTTGATATTTTATATGAAATTCGATTGGCTTGACGGATAGTATTGCTTCCATCGAATTGATTGGTGTCATTTTGAAAACCCTACTGGCCTGCACGGAAGATGTGTATCCATTAGGAGTTTAGTGGTTTCCTCTACATTTTCAATTACTCTCTCCCATTCATACCCTAATAATTCAGCTTATCTGTGAGCTTTTGATAAAAATTTTTTAATATTAGAAATTTCGCTAACACTGTCCACATGTTCGCGAAAAAGCTTCTAGGATGTACGTTTAGCTATTCTTGTTTTCTTGTTGTATATTGTGAGTTTATTTCAATCTAATTTAACATTCTGTTAATTTTGTACGTTTTGCTTTATTGTAGCATCGAAAAATCTCCTTCGCTACAGCCCGTGTCTCCCCTGTTATCCAGGCATTATTGTATGGGGATTTTCTTTCCGGAAATGGGCAACCCTCTATAAACAACTTAATCAAAGCTTCCGTAATGATCTTGACTTCTCTGTCTATGTTCTTTCTTTCTAAGCTGTTAAAGTTAAGTTGCTCTAACTGAGAGCCAAACGACCTTTCGAATTTTGCCCTCTTTCGTTTTTGCTTTATTTCGCAAGGCGGTTGCCTTACAATTTTAAACATGATATAACGATGATCTGAGAATGAGTGCTCGCTTAAAAACCTCCATTCAGCTATTTCATCGATTACGTTTTCAGAACATATATGCAGTTAAATCTAATACTTCTGCTCTAATTCTATTAGAAAAAGGTTTATTAACAATATTAGCACTTAATAGATGGTTAGCATCAAAAAATTTTGAAAGAGCTTAACCTCTTTTGTTAATATTTGTACCTAATTTCTTACCTTTCATTTTGCAATATTCCACCAAGTGTTATATGTAGTTCTGACGTTGGTGATAGTGTTGGTGTATCATACGGCAGTACTGATACTGATGCTAGGCTTTTGTCAAAAAAGCATAAATTGTTCTGACTAAGAATATACATAGGTCCTCGGACAACTCGGACAACCGGAGCTTCGCTCCGGTGGATATATTTTGCATGATTTTCAACATCATCCCTCTAATGGGCGGTCCTCTTGGGAGTTCGTGATGTCGACCTTTACCTCCTCCACGGCCGTCTATTACCGAAATAGCGGAATATTACCAAAAAACAGATTAGATATTATTTAACTTAATTTTTCTCTTTTTAACACGTATTTTATAGAAAACGCTTGTAGAGCTCAAGATGAAAAAAGCAATAGAATTCAGATTATACTAAACAGAATAAAATTCCAGAGTCTTCTACTTAAATTAGCAAAGACATAAAATTATTTACATATTTCATTTAAAAGCTGTGTGGTATTACTCCAAGCCAAGTACTTAATGTTGTGCACCATTTGTTGAGTTTATGAACATAGATGGTGCATTAGGGAGTATATTTTATAACGAAACACTTGCTCTTATAGCAAAGGAAATATGTATTTCTCTCAACCAAAAAATAAAAATAAATAAATTGTGAAATTATAAAAATTTTCAAGATCTTTGCTTCTCAAAAATATGATTTTTTATATAAATCAAAAAGAACACTTTTGTTTTAGTTTGCATTTGCATGTTTTACATATTTTTAAGAAGCGTATAGCATCTAGAGGGCATAAAATATTTTTCTCAGTATCAATTTTGAGCTAGAGCCGAATGATTTTTAACTCAAAAACTTTGGTTGTGCAGCATTAGTTCAGCAGAACTTTACATAACAAACTTAACTATGAAATTCAATGTGGCCTAAAATTTATAATTTTTATAAAACCATATTTTCATATAATACTGTAAACTAATTAATATCATATTTTCACGATACTAATTTTATATATTTCGTAATTATTTTGTATTGCTTTTATTGGGCTAAAGCTCATACTATATTATTGCAGCCCGATAAACGTAATACCAAATAATTATAGAAGAAATAGAAATTAATTAATTTCATATATTCTTTTTTGGGAAACCCCTTAATGTACCTACATATACATAACTTCTTCTAACAACAGTGAGTGTTCTTAGCATTCTCATTTTTTTTTATCATACTCCTCAATAATTCATAGCATAGTTATATACATATATACATATATACATATGCATAATCATATTTTCTTATTTTACATCCCCTAAGTAAATTATTAACAACGAATTTCATACACTTATAAAAGTCTGCTTGTGCTGTAAGGAAATTAAATTACTAAGAAGAAAAATTCCTATTGCGCTAATGAGCTAGCAGGATTACATAAATTAAGCTGAAATTCACATTTATTTCTCACATGACACAAAATTTGATTTCCTAAAAATTTTTCATTTTTATGGCAAGCAATAAAAGGGAAATAAAACTTGTAGGATAAAATTTTAAGTTGATTAATAAAAATTTGTTAACAAATTTACGGAAGAAACAGTATAAACCGCAAAAAGAGAGAAACAATTTTTTGTGTAATGTAAAAAATACAAAAATATATTTTGTAGAGTTTTTTTTTACCATATGAAGATGTTATTAGGAATTTTAATTAAATTTTTAACCAACTTTGGTAGGTTATTTATTTTTAGGGCCCGCTGTCCACCCGCCTATCACAGTGCCCATGGTTCGACACATTAGAAAGCTCAAATTTTCACAGGATATGTGGCTACCCATCCGCCACAACGAAACATTAAAAACTAAAGGGAGCTCTCATACAAGAAACTGTGAAAATTGGTTGTAACCTTCTAAGTATAAGAGATAGAGGTCCGAAATTTTGCACAGGATGTGTTGATAGATGGGCTCCACAGTACGAGTGGCCAAAAATAACCAAAATTTCCAAACTGAAGAGAGCAAGAAACCTTAAATCAGATGTAGTTTTTGATTTTTAAGATATAGGGACTTGAAATTTGCAAAGAATATAGAGTTACCTGGCCTTTAGAAAAATAAAATACCAGAAAATCTAAAATTTAAAACGTGCCCAATACATGAGGCACATTTTAGTCTGAAAATCAGCCGTAACTTTTGAGCCATAAGAAAAAAAGTCTTGAAATTGCACAATAACTTAGCGCCTTTAACAAAACATATTCAAACCAGCAAAAAGCTAATACGTAAATAGTTCGTAATACGTTGGGAGCATAAGCAATCAGCAGTAGCTTTGAAACCGTACAAGATAGGGACTTGAAATTGGTACAACATATTTATTTGTCTAGTTTCTGCAACAACAAATACCCAAAGCAACAAAAAGTTTAAATTTAAATAATGCCGAATGAGTGGGGGCACCAGTTAGTTTGAAAATTAGCTGTAACTTTTAAACAGTAATATATAGAAATTTTAATTTCGCACAGAGTCTCCAGTTGACTTTGTTGTACAACAGAAAAACCAAAAAGTGAAAGCTTAAATAGAAGTATTTTATTTAAAAATTAACTATAACCGTTGAAAAGTAAGCGATGGGGAAGTGAAATTTTCACTGAATATGAGGTTGCTTTGCAAGTCCAACAAATACTACTACAACAAACTGTTAAAATTTAAAGGGTGTCCCATATCCCTAGGCGTCTGCTAAGTGCAATGTGTTAAGCCAATTGAGGAAACCTTGCTGTGCAAGCTAGTGTAGCATTTGTTTGAATTTATTACTTGATTCTTCATGTTTACTCCTGCATATCCAAGGCTTGCAAGTAAATCTGTTTTCTGGAAAAACATTGCTTGTCATTTTATTTTGATCCAAGAGTTGAGTTTAACGCGGCTACTACGGTTAGTTTAAATTTATAGTTATAGTTGACTTTAGTTTTAGTTTTCTTCGGCTTTATGCTGTCAACATTTTGCTTATACCGCTCAATTCCACATTATACTCAAAAATTTTTTTCAAAAGCAGTTCAAAGCCTAATATTAATTTATAATGTTTTTGGAAGTATAGTGATAAATCCAAGATATGAAATGAAAATATCAATACAAAAACATGTCTTTTCGGGTCGCAATGCATTATATTTTCCTGGTCGTTTTCATAGAGCTGGTTACTTAAATTTGTCTGTTTGCAATTTTAATTAAAATTATAATAATAGCTAAAAATAAAATTTTATTATTTGTTATTGAAGCCAAAGTAAGGGCCTCATTAGTTTCCACTTTTACCGGTAGAGCCTTAGCAATCTCTTCTGGAGAAATTATTTTCAAATTACTGTTTCTTCGGGAGAAATTGGCTTTTTTTGACAAACTGTTTTTTCTTACAATGGCTATTTTATTTCGGTTTTTGCTCAATAAAAACCCTTTTCTTTTTGTGTTAAGTTTATCAGGCTCAAGTTCTTTCTATATTGTTTTTGTGCTTGATATTAATTAAATAAGACAAAGAAGACATCAAAGATATTTAGCAGGGTGGACAACTAGTTGTTTCGAAGCCTCCACACTTTCTCGTCAGCCTACGTCCTTGAACACAGGGGTCATGTTTCTAAAGCAACAACCATACCACTCAACCAACCAAGTTGTTGTATATTTTTCAGTCTAAATTTTTAATTATATCAAATACACCAATTCTATTTAATTTTTATATTTATCATAGCATATTTACCGGGTGAGAGTTTCCTACCACACAAAGGTAACCAAGTTGTATTACAGCTTACTTTATATATTTTTCTTATATTGTTAATTCAAAATTAAAGCGGCTGTGCCAAAATTGTGAAATTTGACACGTCCAAGGTTCATAGGGTGCTGATGAAGGGTGTTTGCTACCCAGAAACAGCCGGTTGTCCACCTAGCAAATAAATTTTACTTTTCTTTACTTAATTGATATTGATTAAAAAGTAGTGAAAACCCAAGGGTTGAACTTGAGCCTGAAAAAGTAATTTAATATAAATGTATTACAACACAGAAGTTCAATAACAAAATTAAAATTTACAGTTAAATTTCTTAACTTTTTTCAAATGTTTTGCTGTGCCCAGCAATTGTGAAGTTAATTAATTTTTATTATTTGAACTTGTTCTTATATAATTATTTTTGTTATTTAATTATTCTCTATTATTTTTTTTTATTTTTTATTTTTATATATGTATATAAATTTAATCAGCTCCTAAAGGCATTATTGAGGCGAGTTGGCAAGATTATTTTTTACATGTAACTTATATATAATGCATGTAGGTATATAGATATGGGCAACTCCACCAAAAGGTCTGCCAAGACCAAAAAGCCAAAACTTCTTGAATCCAATTTGTTTAAACATATTTTTATAAGAAAACAATCAAATTTAACTAACGTTAATACATTTTACATTTATGCATAACATATTGCGAGATATTCGAATATAAAGTCGAATATACCAATTTTTGCTCATTGGGACATTTCTATTGCACTTTTTGTTTTGATAAAAGTTCTTGAAGAGAAGCATTTAATATTGACTTTTGCTTTTAAAAAATCTTTCTGAAGATACAATGAGCAAAAAAAAAAATGCATAGCAAGCAATGCGATTAAAAATAACGGTAAGCTTTTACTATGCTTTCATCACATATTTCGATGTCCCGTGCGACTTTAAAAAACGCATAACAAACACGACGTTTTTGTTTTTTTTTTTTTTTTTTTGATAAATATCTTAATTGAAATTAAAAATAATTTTAGAAGTTTTTCAAAAATATTTATTTTTTCTGATGGAAGCCGCTCTCAGTTTAAAAAAAAATTCATTTTATCAAGCCTAGTCGATTTTATCAACAAATTAGGATGTACCTCAATACAATGGATTTTTTTCGCAAGCTCACATGGAAAGGGAGCCGTCGATGGAGTCGGAGCAGTTATCAAAAGGAAAGTCTGGCAGATAACGAAATCCAAAAACGTAGTAATACCAGATGCATTTTCATTTTATCAATGTGCTGAAAATAACATAAATGGAGTTAAAATGTATTTTATGTCATCTGAACAGATTGAAGAGCATTCCTTGCTATATAATTTAGACGAAAAATGGAAACAAGTTAAAAGCATTAAAGGCATATCACAGTTGCACTTCTTTTGTTGCGATGGCCAAGAAGTAAAAGCAGCCAGGACTGCCTATTCCGAAAAATTAATATTACTGATTTTCATTAAGTTTTATTTTTGTTTATTTTAATTAATTAATTTAGGTCCAAAAATGAACCTTTTCAAAAAATATTTGCTGTATTTTTCAGCTGTCTATATGCCGACGACATTTCGTTGGTGCTAATCAACTCATCAGTAGACTTGAAAAATTCTTAAAAGTTTGTTTGAAACTTAACTACTTATTTCATAATTCCCATGAACAGAATGAGAATGAGAAATGTTCAAACCAACCTTTAACACAGCAAACATTTTGCAACACTTCTACTTTTCTTTGCAACATTCTATACAACGAGTCACCATTGGTTACTACGATTTGTATTTTTGAAAAGCCTTGCATCAAAAAAAAATATTTTCCAAAAATGTTAGCTGAAATCATCCGTTTGTTGTTCTCAGAATTCATTTAAATAATTTCCTTGTAATGTAAAGCGCAAATTGAATTATTGTATATTTTTATTTAATAGAGTCGCAGATCTCAAATAATCCTGTCGTGAAACCTTCTAGGAATGCACATATGTAAATTATTTGATTTTTTACTTTTCTAATATGAACAGTCTTTGCTACAGTCTGCGTCTTAGTGTTCTCTTTATTTCCCCAGTAACACCTCTAAGTCATTTGATAACAGCTTTTTTGTATTTCTTAATAGAAAAAAACGAAGGAATTATGGTAATAAAGCTTCCTTGTTTGGTGCGGTAAAGATAAGATAACAGTGCCGGTAAAATTTTCAAGCTCAGAAGATTTCGTGCGAATAATTTGCTACTGGTTAGTCTTTAAAATAAAAATTTATGTTGCTAATATAAGTGGCGGATTTTTTAGTTTTATTTGAATTCGAAATTTTGATATTTTCTTTAAATCTTTTGGATGTGCGCTTTAGTTATGAATTGACATCGAAACAATTGGATGCTGGTTAACGTTGTAGTGTAGTTAATAGTTTCTCAAATTCACTTTTTTGTAATTTTTAAAATATTGATCTGTGCCAGAAAAAGAGTTTTCCAATTTCGAGTAGGCAAAACCGAACATAACCCGAAACCAATTATATGAAAAATGTGTGCCATGCATTATCTTTACTTTTGGCTCCATGCATACGCAGATGTGTGTCTGTCTACCTTTCCCAGCAGATGGAAATATTTCAGCAAGTATCCATGATCAGACAGAGTTTATGTTAAATAGTCTCGTCTTGCATTCTATTTACCGATAGTCCATGTACCGCTTGCTTCGATATTCTAACTATCTTGTTCATCACTTCAGCATGATGTGCGTTCGTTCGACTCATTTTCTATCTACGGTAAGTATTTCGCTTTACCTTTTTGCCTCCCACATTATTTTACGTTCCAATTGGTGTGTAATGGCAGTCAATTGGTGTGTTGGAGCAAATTTCTACTGCATGGTGCCTCTGGCTCCAATACGTCAGCCTTGAATCCAACTGTAGGAGCAAATACTTTACCCTTTCCATAGTTTGAAAAGTTTTTTCGATTGTGTGTACCGATATCCCTATGGTTATGAATTTCTTCGTGAGAACAATGACCTCTGCTTTCTCCGTGGCAAGGTTAAGAACATGGTCAGACATCCGTCGTTTAGTCCTAATTATAGCTGTTATCACAGCGCTCATATCGTCTGCCTATCCGATAAGGTATGAGTTCTCGGGCATATTCATGTAGAGTATCTCGTCATACATAATGTTTTATAGATGTGAAACTGTGTGTTAGATCCCTGTGCTGTACTTGCTGCAATCTGTTTCTGCATTACAGCGTCCTCCATCTCGTACACAAGAATACGATCTCTGATGTAACTGCGTGTCATCGTTATTAGATAATGTGGAACTTGCAATTTCCTTTCTAATGAAGTAATTATATTAGCACACCTAGTGCTGTTGAAGGCATTCTAAGCGTGTAGCACAATTTGCCTGAAGTGATGGTTTCCACTTAATGTTGACTCCACAATTTTTAGCACATCGCTGATAGTGTCTACGATGGACCTACCCTGTTCAAAGCGGCATTGAATATTAGACAGTCCACCCGAATCAGTCATTGCCCATAATAAAAGGGGTCTGGGACAGATTCTTAAGGAAATTACCAGCAGTGTCTACCATAAAGCGTGGGTGATATGGGGAAAAGGACTCAGGATCACCCTTACTTTTTCCAATTAAATCTAGCCGATGCATCTTTCATGCCCTTGGGAATACGTCTTTCGATGACATTTGTTGTACATTTCGAGCACCATCCCAAGCCGCTCACTTACATTTATTTACAGTAGCTGTTTTCTAATTTTTTTAGGTCCTTACTGCATATATCAATTTGCTCTATGTGAACAGTATAACATGCTCTTCTCCCTGTGTAGTTATTTCAATCGTGTTCTTCAATTCGTGTGTTGGGAGAAGTTTACTCAGCCATTGCAAGAATGCATTCCTTGCTTCTTGCAATGGCTGTTTTAAGATTCCTTCTAGCCATTCTATACTCCTGAGCAAGTTCGGTTACCAGAACATTGCGTCTCGCCCAAGTGATTATGCTTCGGTGATGGTGACATAATTGTCTGAGCTGTCTTATCTCATCGGTATACCAACTTACATCTTTTTTTGGAAGCTCCTCTACTGATCTTTGGGATTGATGCAATGCAGGCGTGTGTAATGGCTACCGTCGTACCTTCTAATATGCCGTGAGCATCATTTATGAGAGGTGAGAATGAAAACCATTTGTGTTTATATGTATACATATGCATGTAAATGAATATCTTACTCTTTTCAATACCCTTTTTTGTTACATAAAAGTGTTCTGACACTAGATTAACTCAATTTGGAACTAAAATATAATTTTTCTGACCGAATTACGAAAACCATAAACTTTGTCCCTAAACTCAAAAAATAATTCAATAAAATCCTTTAGTATTTGCTTTTTTCTATTTTGTTTCTCATCTTGCGAGGTCTGAAAAAAAAGCAAGAGACGGCAAAGCTCTTTTGAAAGAAACTTAAACAAAAGTTGTGCAATATTGAATTAGATCCTACGAAAACTTTAACAAAATTTTTTTTGCTAGTAAATTTATGAGGGCAAACATGCCTTCAAACTATAAAAACGAAACGTGTGTGTCCAAGCCAAAGCAAAAAGTATAAAAAATATAAGTTCTAAGAATTATGAAGCTGAATACATTTACTCATGTACCTACGTGTATGTTGTATATTAACTTCATTTATTCCCAGTTTCAGCAATGCGCCTTGTAATAAAAGTAATTTAGTTATATACTTACAAACTTACATATGTAATAAGCCTATTTAATTTGTTTTTGTATTTTACCTCAGAAGATATTTCCACAAATTTACCGCTTGGAAAGGAAAACTGCAAGTCTGTAGACGGAAGTAAAACCACACCAAATAAAATGATTTTTCAAAATCTTTTTCACAGAATTTTATAGTGTGAAATCGTTCTCCACTAACTCCATCCTTGGCCTACCGAGTATGTCTCTAGTAAAGTCATCAAGATAATAACCAGAAACAATAACTTAAAATCATCTTGACCTTAAATAAACAATAAAATATAACTATAAAAATCTGAGGAAAGAAGTCGATTTCTTTAGAACAGACAAGTGACAAGTGGTGTCAGCAAAACACTCGTAGCTTCGCCAATCTGCCTAATTTTAAAACCAACACACTATGCATATTTTGTAATAGAGGGGAATTATTAATGTGTGGCTGTCAATAGGAACACACTTTATGGCCACCATATAATAGTTGGGTTTGTTTACCTGCACAGCCTAGACTAGTGACCTATTGAAATATCTCGTTAGGTATTTTCGTTAAAGTATAAATCACAATTAGCTTCGGCGAGTGTTGTCGCTTTGTCAAACTTGATTTCCTTCGGCTTTACTTGAATGTTTGCGCATAGTGTATTGCCATCATAATCTACCAAAACTAATAAAACATCTGATATTTTATATATTTATTTGAGCTTAAGGTCTTTTTATTATAGTATTTGAGTATTTTTGCCAATATTTCGCTCCCCTTCGGATACTTCCTTCAAGACAATAATAATGAAAAATGATTTGATTGGTTTTTTCAAAAACAAACATAACAACAAACATATTTGAAAGAAAAATATTTTCGTTTTTTTCTCTCACATTTCAAAATTTAAAAAGAAAATATTGTTTTTTCTTTCTACACACGCATAAAATTAGTATTTTAGAAAATTCTCATTACAAAACATAAATACATACATGAAATAACAATTAACATGTTTTTTATTATACAGCAGAATCATAATATCGTGCTTTAAGAACAGATTATGGTTTACATAATCGTCCAACTCTGCAAGCAATTGTCAAAATTGTGAAGAAATTTGAAGAGACTGGGGCGGTTACAAATATTGTAAGGCCTGTGCACCATCGTTTCGATTCCTCGTCGTTCTCAGAAGCTAGGACTGACTGTCTTACGGCACATTATGGCGTATTTTGCAGTTAGATCTACATCTACATCCATATAAATTCCAGCTCAAACAACAACTGAAGCCAGCTGACCATTCACAGCATTGTAAATACGTGGAATGGGTACTTGAACAACAGGCGGTGGATGGCGATTTTTCGAACAAAATTTTCTTCAGCGATGAAGCACATTTCTCACTCGGTGGATATGTTAATAAACAAAATTGTAATATCTTAGGTTCTGAGAATCCTCAAGTAATTGAAGAAAGGCCAATACATCCAGAAAAAGTCACTATTTGGTGCGCTCTTTGGTCCGAAGGTTTGATTGGACCTTACTTCTTCGAAAACGGTGATGGACCGATTGTCAATTCGGAGCGTTATGGTCCTATGATAACCGACTTGTTCTTGCCTGTGATTGGAGAATACTTGGAGAATATATAGTTTCGACAAAATGGCACCACATGCCACACAGCTGGAGCACATATAGTTTTATTGCAAGCGACATATCCTGGCAGCGTAATTTCTCGTCTTGGCGATATCAACTGGTCACCAAGATCATGCGATTTGACACCATTAGACTTTTTTTGTAGGGCTACTTGAAATATTGTGTTTATGCAGATAAACTTTTAACTCCTAAGCAATTAAAAACTAACGTTCGTCAAGTTATGGCTGAGATGCCGCTTAATATATGTCAAAAAGTGGTCGTATCTTCTGTGGCCAAGTGCCACACATTCAATAATCAAGTGTTCCATTGTCTCCTCTTCTTCTCCGCAAAATCTGCAGGTTGCCGTGCTGGATAGTCCCATTCTGTGTAGATGCTTCCTGCAGGTATAGTGTCCTGTTAGCGCCCCACATAGTGTCCTTAGATTCTTTCTATTTAGTTTTAGAGCGAGATCCGCCCTCTTGGCATCAAAGCTAAGAAATTTCTTCGAGTGTTCCAGACCCCTAGTGTCGTTCCACAGTTTTCTTGTGATGGATGTTGTCCATTTTCTGATCTCCCCCCTGAGGAGGAACTTATTGAAGCGAAAGGATGCAGTGGGTCCAATAAAATCCCCATTAGCTTCCCTTTTTGCGTAGGTATCAGCCAATTCGTTACCCTTGTGCCCCTCGTGACCTGGCACCCATATCAGGGTAATCTGATTGTGAGTGGCCAGTTCATTTAGCCTGTCGTGACATTCCAGTATTGTTCTGGATGTGAACGAATAGCTACTCAGGGCCTTGAGTACCGACTGGCTGTCGGAGAGTATCTTGATTCTGACTCCTGTGTATCCGCTTTCGGATAGGACCCCTACAGCTTCCAGTATAGCATATAGTTCCGCCTGGAAAATTGTGGTGTCCCTGCCAAGATTTACTGCCCTGCGTGCCCTAGGCCGCACAAGACGACATAAATGTCAACAAAACCAAACAATGTAAAATAAAAATAAAAAAATAAAAAAATTAAAACATAAACATAAATATATTTTTAAACATTGCATCATTTCCAAATTTTTATTTCTCTTTCTTTTTATTATTGCCGCGTTGGAGTCTTAACATGAACGCACTACTTGTACAAGTTCCATATTTTTATTGTTTAACACTAAAATCTTTTTCACTTTTTATTTCTCACTACCAAAACAAAAACAACAACTTTTTTCCAGCTGTCAAATACTAATTGAGTTAGCGCAATATTTGTAATGTATGAACGCAAAAAATATTATGTCAATAAACTGAATATTATCTCAATTAGAAATGCATGTATGAAAAAGGTATAACTCGTTACTGGAAAACCCACTTTTCTTTTTGTTGCTCTCGATTGAAATTTTATATAATAGTTTGATTATTTAATATTTTTCGAATGAAGTCATGTTGACTAGGATAAATAACAACTTGTTATGAAAATGAAATTTTTTTATTAAAATTCGTTTAATTTGTATACTTTCTTTTTGCATAACTAGCTGCAAAAATGTATGGGCATTGCCAGAGCAGAAAATCAAATACTCACAAAATTAATTATCAGCTATTAACCGTTTTCGAACGTTGTTTATTTCAATAAAAACAACTCCTGAATGGGAAGCTTTCCATAAAATTTTGAAATGAAAAGATGTTAGCATACTTTCGATGTAATTAGAGGCAAATGCCTATTTCCGTCTGCATAACTAAAATTGCATTTAAAAACATATTATTTTTAAATAAAAAGTAACTAATTTCATACTTCACTATTAACTTTAATATTGGCCATTACATAAGTATGTTTAAAATGAAGTCCTATTAAAGAAAAACTAGTTCCATAAAAAATCCAAAGTAGGTAATCAATAGTTTCTTGAATATTTGATGAAAATTTATTCTTATCTATTTGTGTATTTGCCAAGTTTGGTTTGTGTAGTCTCACTAATTAATTGTCTTGAAAATGAATCAAAAATAGTCAAGTATCAAACTTGATATTTATGAACAATAGAAAATTCAAAGCAGATTGCTCTAGTAATGAGGTTCAGATAGAAAATACGGAGCAGTTTCATTTTTGTATTTACTTAATCTTGCAACATCATGCTCATTGTACGTTCATAATCTCATGAAGATGAATATTTTCATTTGCTACAACGTCGAAGAACAAACTCATTTGAGTAAAGAAAGTAATGCTCAAAATACTTTTCGGCAAAATAATTTACCCACACTGTATTACATATTTTGAGAAACTATCAAAAGCATCACAAATGAGAGTTTTTTGTTACTCAAGACTATGTACTTTGTAGTCAGAAAACTATTTGAACAATAACTTATCTTACATCATATAATATTTACGTAACCTGGCTGAAAAAAGTAGCAAAAGTATTCAAAATTATTTTAGCTTTAAGCCAACTTTAGTGTTACCTTCAAGTTCCTTAAATTATTTGTGAAATATTTCTTTATATTTTGCTTCCTACATTGCATATTTTACAAATGTGGCGTTTTTCATACAAACGCATTCACATGCATATTTAAATAGTTTGGCCCAAAACAATGTTTGTGTACGTGATAGTTAACACTAATAAAAAAGTGAAACATTTTTAGGTAGTATGTAGTTGAAGTAAATTTCAAAATTTTCTTGGTTTATTACTCGAGTTGGTCATATGAACTTTATCCGAATTTTGCCAGCAGCAAAAACTTACGGAAAATAATTTACAAGTTCATTCGTTGGAACATTGTTGATGTTGTAAGCAAAAAGTTTTTGCCGCGAGCATTTTCTTTCCAGTTGGAAATAAAAATTTAATTCATCATTGCAATTCGTTGTTTCCTATAGAGTGGTTTGAAAAAGGTTCGCACAACACGTTGTAAATGAAAGAAGTTTGAATAGACTAAATGAAACGGAAAGCAGAATTTCGGAATTATAAGTGCATATTTTGTTCGCGAGTTATTAGCTTATGTAAGCCTGAGTTCATTTCTGCTCTAGGTTTTGCTGATGAAGATACAGAAAGTAGTATCTTCTCCATATTTTTTATGTGTATATGTTTACAAGTAAAAATACTTCTTATTGCATTACTTCCAATTTTCGCTTATTGGTTTAAAGGCCGTTGGCCTCAACAGTTTGTGTTTCCTATTTTTGAAAACAAAGTTTTAAAATATTTGTCGAAACCATATGGTTTTCTTTTTGGAGAAAGCAGGATGGGTATGTTTGTTGTATGTATGTTGGGGAGGAAAGACTTTTGAGAACCGCTTCTACCCTTGATTGATCTAAAGGCACCGAGAGATGACGTATGCAACTTTCTTAGCGAATTATATTTATATTGAGGCCTCTCCGGGAAGGTGAAATAGGGGGTTGATATATTCAGAGAAAGTATGCTAAGAAGAGTTATTGGGTGCCCCAGAGTGCGTTATCATATAGAAAGTGGGCAAAAATAGAAGTAGTTGTCCTAAAATGAAGACACTACAAAAATGTAAATTTTTTTAAAGCCCAATGCCCCAGGATACTTGTAATCAATCCTTCAATTGTGCTGTTAATAACATACACATATTCATTGTTGTAACAGCCGCTTAAGATTTTTTAATATTCTTCATTAAAATAAATAATAAAACACAAAATTAATAACATAAATAAAACGTGTTTATTAATTTTCATTAATTAATTTAGGTCCAAAAATGAACCTTTTTAAAAAATATTTGCTGTCTTTTTCAGCTGTCTATATGCCGACGACATTTCGTTGGTGCTAATCAACTCATCAGTAGACCTGAAAAATTCTTAAAAATTTGTTTGAAACTTAACTACTTATTCCATAATTCCCATGAACACAATGAGAATCAGAAAATTTCAAACAAACCTTTAACACAGCAAACATTTCTTTTCGTTTTTGCAACTCTTACTTTTTCTTGTAACCTTCTACGCAACGAGTCACTACGTGGTTACTACGATTTGTATTTTTGAAAGTATCAAAAAGTAAAAGGTTTTTGAATATTCATATTTGTTCCCCATAAGTTTATTCGCCTAAATTTATAGATAGAGGGTGTAGCAATTAGGATATCTACTTTAGAATTTGTTTCAAATTATTTTAGGATTTGATAGCAATTATTAGACGTTCGATAGTATCGGTAACTACTTCAGATTTCACTTGTTTTTTTTTTTTATTATTATTGTATATTTTTTGGAAATTTATATTTTTATTATTATATAGTTATATTATTTATTGGAAATTCATAAGAAATTATGAGACTAAAAATAAACAAATAGTGTGAGATATAACTAATTTCTTATACACAGTCCCTACAATTGAGCTCTCTAGTGAAATACATATGTAACACTTACTTCATTATTTCTAATTTAATATAATCTTTTTACATATACAATAATTTTAGTTTTGTCTATTGATGATAACGAAAGAATTAAAAGTTAAAATCAATGTTAAGTGCTTAGGAGTTACACCAGTATTTTTGAGGGCTTAAATTTGGTATAATATTTTCTTTGCAAATCTTTATTGAAAATATTGCACTTATACTGTGGAACAAATTCAAGATGGCAAAAATTAGGTTATTTCTGCGAATAAGGGGTGAGGCTGAACTATAAAACTCATATCGCGGCGTTTGTTTATGTTAGTTCAAATTTTTTTTAGTCGATCTTTGACCTTTTCAGTAAAATGCCGATTTTCAGCATATTGTTTGTATGGTTTTTTGGCTATAACTAATCGACTAATTAATATTTTTTAGTTTTATGAAAGCGAAATTATAGCTCTTACTGTTTCACAGCTCCCTAGCAATAATTTGGCTTTTACAGATTTAAAAATATCAACTAATTTTCTTTTAAGAATTTTTCGAGTTGATTATCATTATGAGTTGATTATCATCAACAAAAAGTCGGCGGCATATAGAGAGCTGGAAAAGACAGAAAACATTTATTAGGTATATTTTTGGACCTGAATTAATACACTTCAATTGGCTCTTAAAGCAAATAAATAATTAAGTTCATAATAGTTGCAAAAACTAGTTTATAGGACTTTTTATTCAATTTTAAAATTATTCTTAATTGAGAACAAGTAATTAACTAAAAAAATAAGTTAAAGACATTTAAAATTATTTATTGCAATAATAAACAAAAAAAAATTATTTACAATGAAAGATATTATGTTTCACTTGCAACTGCTTATAGGTTCTGAAAATTGTCTTTAATTTCTTTCGATTAAGGCTTAATTTATTTTGTAAAAAATTTAATCTGACTTTACAAGAATTTAATTAAACCCGAAATTTCACTAACTTGATAGTAAGAAGTTATAATATTTTCATTTTTATTAAAACAAAGTTAATTTAAAATTTTTTGATTTCATTAGAGTTTCATTTCATTTGTCACTAAATACATATTTTTATTTTACCGTGACCTTCCAAGAGGTTGCTATTCTTTCGAGAAACGCAACAACAAAAATATTCTTGGTCCGCATTGATTCTGAAATAGGTAAACATATGTTGAGAAAGCACTAATGAGCATCTGAAATGAACATATTTTGAACTTAACTACCCCCCCATTATAATATATTAAAATACACGAAAGGCCTTTTGTGTGCCTCGACGGATGAGTTGGTAAAGCGCCCTAGGCAAGGGCCTCAGAGGCACGCAGCTCACTCTTTACACAGTTTGATTGTGTGCGTGCGGTCGTTATTGTGCGGATACATGTAGAAGCGATCGGCTCTATTTGAAGCAATATAAAAAGTTTTTCATATTTTTGTTGAAGCCATTTTATTTGCTCGTCTCCACTTTTGTTTCACAAAAAATCTCATTTGGCTTAAAATTTCGTGATAGATAGATACATAAATGTGCGAATGTAAAAACCAAAGCAATATGCATAATTCTTGCTTCTTTTTTTTCTTAATGCCTAAATATGGACATACATATGTTTGTAAATTTTTATGAGGTTCGTCTTATGATTCAGTCAGTTGTACTATTGACAATTCCTTAAAGTCCTGTACACTATAAAAATTTTAAATGCAGTTGTTGTTATATATTGACAACTAACATAATAACAAAATTAAAGATTTCTTGTTTCATGGAAAATTCATTACAATATTTAACAAAAGAGGTGGTTTTCTGTTGCCTTGTACATAGATGATTTTTTACAGTTTGCTACAGGAAAAGTTTATTTTGAAAATGTGCATAACCATAGAAAAATGTACTCTAGGATGCGAAATGAATCGAGAGCTCTCTAATTTCTTCCTGTGGCTTTGATTGTAGCAAAACAAATTTTGTATAATTTTTTCATTAAAACCGACCGCTACAAACTCACAGTTCAAAGTATGCTGACGACAAAACAGCACAAGCAAAAATAACTCGTCACCCGATGGCATAGTAGAAGCAAACGTTATAACTCAAAGTGCGGCTACGAAGTCACAATAATTGTGATGTTCGACATCTCTTGTGCTACATCTGCAGCAAAATATTAAAACAAACGACACTAACACAATCAAACTTTTTGTTCTAAAATTACAACTGTAAATTCACATAAAAGAAATGATTTATATAAATTCACAGAAATCAAAAAAGTTATTCTGGAATAAACTTTCGACGTGGTTTAGTTTTCCATATCGACACATATACATATGTTTATTTATTCTATAATATATTCACTGTACGAAAGTAGTAAGGAAATTTCGGCAAAAATGGAAAGATTTGCCGATACTATTACATGTAACAATTGCAAATTTTTCTATTGAAAATTACAACACAGTCATAAGTTTCTGCTGTTAATTAAACAATACTTATTTGAAAACTCAATCAGTTTTATTCAGTTCATAATATAAATACCGTCAGCGATTTGCTGTGCAAATCAAATGGAGTGCATATGTTGATAATTTTGTTTAATGATAAATTCGTGTACATGGGTGCATAAATTATTTCCTAGGGTAGTTAAACTAACATTCTGTGTTTACATATATAAACAAGACAATCTTATTTTATTAATGCTGAGTTATAAAAACGTATCGGAGGCAGCATAAACTTGTTCAATTTAAGTGCTGTTTAGTGTAAAGTTACTAACGTGCATGTGGATTGGTTAGCAGTTGTACTGTATTTTTGTAAAATAATACTGGTATGCGACGTTTCCAATAGAACTATCTATTTTGTATAGGTTTTTCATGTCCCAAAAAAAAACTGCGGCACACAACATTTTTGCTGAAAATAAGTAATTAAATTCACCCAGGCGCCACACTGACCGCAAAGGAACGATTTCGTACTATCGTGCGAAAAAGTCTTAACTAAGAATGTTCGTGCTTAGAATTGCATAGAAATCAGTTTTAAATGTTGTACGGTGATTTTCTTTAGATATTAACTTAGATTTGTTCTTATTACTTTATAGTGCAGTATCCATATTGTGTAAACATTTCAAATACTTCAGCTAATTTTCGGTTTCTTGTATAATATCACCCTTTAGTTTTTATCGTTTTGTACTTTTATTTTGTCGTTCCGAAGTTATTGTAGTCACATATACAGCAATTTTTTAAAGTTTTTTATGTGGCGACATCCTTTAGTTTTAAACGTTTTGCTCTTAGAGTTTATTGTAGCGGCCAAGTAATCATATGTCCTATGAGAATTTAAGGTCTTTATGTCTTGCGTTTCCAAAGTTACCGCTAATTTTCAGTTTTCTGTGCAAAGGCACCCTCAGTTTTTTACCTCTTGTTCTTTTTAGTACTTTCCGAAGATCTTCTTGGAGTTCGAAAGTTGCACTTCACTCTATATTTTTTTTTGTTCTTAGAACTGTAACTGTCAGGTAAGCTTACATTCTGTGAATATTTTAGCCCTCTAGATTGCATCATTTCGGAGAAAGACACCTGTAACGGACAAGAGAACGTACAGCGAAGTCTTACAATATGAATTAATATGTGGTACTGAGTACATATCGTGTGCAGTCAGGCAAAAAAAATATTACAGATACTTGGGCATATACATGGTCGTATGTACTCCTGTTATATCTTGCAGCTATAATTCAATTTGTAGACAGTAAGTACAAGTAAAGATGGGCCAGATAAAAAATACATTTTTTTTTCTACTTATGTAATTTTTGTTCTTCCATTTACTTACTAAATGTTAATCACAAATATTGAAAACAGTTCCAAGTAAATTATTCAATCAAAATAGTACAAGCTTTTTGTTTGTTTGTTTCAGTTAGTTTTCAAAATAATAGTAAGACAAACATTGCATAAAACACTACTGACTACAAAATAGTTTTTATTTGTAAATAAAGTGCATCCCACATCCTTGGATGACACATACAATTATTTGTTGCATTTATTTTTGTTTTTATTTTACTATATTGTCATATTTATCTTTGGAAAGAAGTTTTGCATTTGGGCAGGTATTTGTAAATATTTTACATGGGTAAAGCAAGCTTTCTGTTTTTATTAAACAATCAAATATTGGCCATACATATATTGCTACAACAACTGATGTTCTTATTCCTTTTAACTCGTTTATATTTTCAAAAATAAGTACATCTCTACTTGCATCAAAGATGAGGACGTGATTAAGTCTTTTCCCGTAAACATGATGTGTCGAAAAACAGCTACACACATGTGATTGTATTCCTATAAGCACTTCCGAATTATGTTACAAATTCTAGTACTAGCTAGTATTATTTAAATTTAATACTTAATTCTTAAAAAAAACAAAACATAAAAATAAGAGAGATTCAGTAAAAACTTTTAATTTTTTTCAAATTTAGTGTTCGAAGTGTTTTATAGGTAATTATAAATATGTCAAAAAATCAAAACCCCCAGCCGTTAATATTAAAAAAAAAAAAACAAAATAAATCGTTAACATGAGCGAACCCCGACTATAACATGAGCTAGAATCTCTGAAGCGTTTTAATTATTTTGAGCTGTGCTGTAATATAACGGCTTATCCTTTTCGTGATTTCTAAAGTATAGGACTGTAATTCGACACCTGTCAAACTAAGTTGTTAGACAGATTTTTCTCTTCTAAGTTAAAAGTCTGACATTGACGAAAATGGATCGCTTAATTATCACACAACGCATAAAAATTATCAAAACATACTACAAAAATTATGATTCTGATACAGCAGAATCATAATATCGTGCTTTAAGAGGAGATTATGGTTTACATAATCGTCCAACTCTGCAAGCAATTGTCAAAATTGTGAATACATTTGAGGAGACTGGAGCGGTTACAAATATTGTAAGGTCTGTGCATCATCGTTTCGATTCCTCGTCGTTCTCAGGAGTTAGGACTGTCTTACGGTACATTATGGCGTATTTTGCAGTTAGATCTACATCTACATCCATATAAAGTCCAGCTCACACAACAACAGAAGCCAGCTGATCATACACAACGTCGTAGATATGTGGAATGGGTGCTTAAACAACAGGCGGTGGACGGCGATTTTTCGAAATTAAATTTTCCTCAGCGATGAAGCACATTTCTCACTCGGAGGGTATGTTAATAAACAAAATTGTCGTATTTGGGGTTGTGGGAATCCTCAAGTAATTGAAGAAAGGCCAATACATCCAGAAAAAGTCACGGTTTGGTGCTCTGTGTGCTCCGAAGGTGTGATTGAACCTTAATTCTTCGAAAACGACGACGGAACGACTGTTACCGTCAATTCGGAGAATTATGGTCATACGATAACCGACTTTTTTTTGCCTGCTATTGAAGAATACTACTTGGAGAATATGTGGTGTCAACAGAACGGTGCCATATGCCACACAACTCGAGTGAATATGGCTTTACTGCAAGACACATTCCCTGGCCGCGTAATTTCTCGTCGTGGCGATATCAACTGGCCATTAAGATTATGTGATTTGACATCATTAGACTTTTTTGTGTGGGTCTACGCGAAAGGTCGTGGTAATGAAGATAAACCTGTAACTCTTGAGCACTTAAGACCCAACAGTATTCAAGTTATGGCTGAGATACCGCCCAATATGTGTCAAAAAGTGGTCGAAAATTAACTCAAAAGAATCAATGCTTGCAACACTCCTCGTGGTGGCCATTTAAATGATGTAGTATTTCACACACGATGTCAATGAAAAAGAAATATCATGAAGAAAAGTATTTGATATGTATTTTATTTACGTTTACTTTTAAAACTGCAAAATGGATACCCTGTTACATTATTTGTATAATTCTTCATTGGTTCAATTTTAACCCCCGTTATTAATATTCATTAATCAGAGAAAAGTAAAACTTTTCATTGCTAGGTGGCAGCAACCTTCGTCAATACACCTGTGAATTTTTGACATGCTAAGCTTCAAAATTTTGCCACTGCCACTTAAACCAGCCAGTGATCTTTATCGTTTGGGTTATATTCAGGGCGCCGGTAGTTCAACAAAATGAAAAAGAAAGAGAAAAAAAGAAGATAGAAAAAAATTAGAATTACTTTTACGGAAAGCTAATTAAAATTCTATAATGTTCTGCAATCTAGATTAATAATTTAAGAATTTCCCTAACGATAGATTATTGAAATGAATTACATCCAATCAATAATATGAAATTTTTTTTGCATATTAAGTGATTATTTATTCTTCTTATTGCCTATAATTATAGCTTAGACCTCACTGAAAAATATGCCCAAAATATAACTTTGTCTAAGAACGACTCTCTAAATTTTCTAACCTACGAAACTTTACATATAAGTTAAAATTTTAAAAGAGCTAAAAACTGCAGCCTCACACGCTCACGTAATTGTCATGAAGTTTTACTTCATGACGTGAGCAGTAGCCATCTTCATAATGAATAATAGGTGGAAGGTTGAAAATACAGATATACTATGTATAAGTGTGTTTGTTACCTTTGTACACAATTTTATTTATTTGTGAGCAATGCAGGAGTGTCATGCTGTAAGTGGCAATTCATGTCAAAAACACTGCATTTTTCACTAATTTATTTGTTTTTGTGTTGTTGTAGCAGTAGGGAACACACATTCATGTATAGGAACATTTTTAAATTAAGAAATGTTTTTATTGTGCATTTCATGGTTGTTTTATTTGTATATATATGTATATATATATATATATATATATATATATATATATATATATATATATATATATATATATATATATATATATATATATATATATATATATATATATATATATATATATATATATATATATATATATATATATATATATATATATATATATATATATATATATATATATATATATATATATATATATATATATATATATATATATATATATATATATATATATATATATATGTATATATATATATATAACTATATATATGTATAAATATATATATGTCGAAAATTACCTTAAAAGAACCAATGCTTGCGGTATTTCCCTTGGTGGTCATTTAAATGATGCAGTGGTTCACACATAATGTCAACGTTCAGACTTTATAACAAAAAAGAAATATCCTGAAAAAATTATTTTATATTTACTTTTAAAACCGCAAAATGAATAACCCGTTATATATAAGTGTTTATTTGAATGTTGGGGGATTTTGCGTTCTGATAGCGATCATAAAATTTAATCTGATTACAATATGTATGACTTTTTATAGCTTACCTATTGCAAGGCACTCTAAAGTTTCTGGAATCATAATTGTGCGATTAGATAATTAAACATTTATATTTTGCACTGCTTGGAAAGCAAAAATTTTGCACATAAATTTTAGCTGATCATAGCACAAGTATTTTTGTGCCTTGTTCTAAATTTCTGTTCTCAATAATTACTCCTGGAAAAATAAAATTGTTTTTGCTGGTGTCTTTTGAAACAAATTTTGTGGCTTAATTTAAAGTACTTTAAGCATTAAAAGCCTTTAGAACGCTACTAAAAATAAACTAACATAATATGAATGCATGTGTTTGCAAAAACGTGTCTCTTTGATACACTTTATACAGATTTAATGGCAACAACAGCAGTATGTACAACATAAAAAAGGAAATTTAAATTAAACAATAGCAAAAACGGTACATTTAAAAGTTCAAACCATTCGAAAAATAATGTGTGTTTAGAATACAATAGATGCAAACCATTAAATGAATAGTATTTACAGATCCATGCAAAGATATAAAAAATTTATATAGAGCTTACTAGAATACTCACTGATTAGTTCGGTAAATGTCTGTAATAGCATGTGACCAAAACAACAACACTTGGATTTATTATAAAACATTTACGGTGCATCATTAAGTATGTATGTTGTGTGTACACTGGAATGGAGCATAAATATTTGAAAGAAGGCAAAAATGAAGTTAAATATCCTTTAGAATTTTGGATCAAAATGAAGCCTTTTAATATGCAAAGAATAAGGAACTTTCACTTTTAAATAGTTCAATTGTTTTACAAAGTGCTTGAGCTTGAGGTCTCAATATTTCGATATCCTTCGTGTATCTGCATCCGGAAATTGTATTCGTGTTTCTTATTTGATATGATCAAAAATAATTAATAAATTAAAACACCAAATTTACGAATTTGTTTTTTTATTTTTATTCTCTTGCTTTTGTCATTATTAGTCAAAATATTTACACTGTGCAACACACAGAAAAAACAAAATGTTCTATCAAGTGATTGTCATTGAGGAATTAAAAAAGATTCACGTGTATCGGCCATTTAGGAGCTTATATCTGAAACTCATTTCACGGCCAGTTTGAAATTTTTCCCTTGTGTTCTAAGATAATAAAGAAAGATTTGCGTTATCTTTAGAAGATCTACTCAGAATATTGCAGGCAACATTTTGTTGGTATACATTATCTCCCTACGTCTGGAAATAGTTCCTATTATTCAGTTGAATTAGTTGAAAAGGTAAAGTTTTGCCACAGTTTCTTCTGCTGTGGATAGAAAAAAATTCTTTCAACCCTGTGTGAATTTGAACATTCACAGATTATAGACAATTACGCTGATGAGCTTTAACTAAGTACAAATTTTATATTCAATTCCTTTTTGGTAAATTGTAATACTTCACACTTCCCACAAAATCTTCAAGTTGCTTGGTTCTTTCAAGTCTGCATCTTGGAACCCTTAGGTTATTTGCATTTCTCGAAATGAAACGAGATTGATTTTCTGTAAACTTTATGGTTCGGCGACCTATATTATGCAAAGACTTGAACACATATTTCAAAACCTGATATTCATGAATCCCATAGATTGGCAATACTCTATGTTTTAAAACAAATACATTTTACGTTGCAACACAATTAATTTAGAAGGCGTGTATTTTATACATAAACTAAATGTATAGTTTCTTAGCTAAAAAAAAAAACAATATCGAGAACTCAAAACTTTTGTACCTACTATTGAGCTTTTACAAGTACTCTTGCATTTGTATAAAGTAGTTGGTGCTACAATCTAAAAAGATAAAACAGTTACGAAAAGACTGCAGGCAACGGAGAAATGCTGATAGAACAAAGTCATCAGAGACAAATTATTTCCAACATGCCACCAAAATAGCATAAAGTTACTTAAGGCTTTTGTATACATACCTCATTCCGGTTAAAACTGGCTGAAAGGCAAGAAGTTGCCTAGAGGATTATTCATTGTTGCAAGAAAATTTGAAAAGAAACTGAACGTCGAAAAAAATATGACAAAATGAAAGTGTGTGCGTACACACGTGCACATTGTAAAGAAACTGTTTGAAAAAAAACGGAATAAAAAGTGGAAAACATAAAACTTCAACAAGCATTAAGGCCAAGGGGAGTATAAGAAACTCAACAGCAAAACTGTTTTTGTAATTTTTGTATTCAATTGTGAATATGAATTTGTTAGCATTTAATTTTTTTTTTGTAACTTTTGTTTTGAAACATACTTATATTGAAACTTGTATATCTAAGCAGGACGATTTTTTTATGATTTTCTTTCTCATAAAGTTAAATAATTGTAAACTGCGGAGTAATCTTAGTTCTTCGAAGAAGGAAAAATAGAAACGCTAAGCAGGAATCGCCATTCTTTGTTTTTGGAAAGTGAAAAGTTGAAGCAGCTTCTCTGTTCTTTAATATTTGCAAAATAAAACGGGGTATTGCGTAAGGTTTGAAAACGTGTTATAATTTCGCTTGAGTAATACAAATAACAACCAACACAAACAACAATTCAATACCTCAGCGAATATAAAAAACACTCCAAACAACACGAAAAAAACAACGTTAATAAATTTGAAGGTCGGTAAAAGTGTTAAATATAAACAAAAAGTAGTCAAATAGTCGGTTAGTAGAAGAAAACTATACGCTGCTGACTAAATACATTTATGATAGTTAAGCTGAAGTTACCTTGCACGAGTTGCATATGTAAACGCATTTCATGCATCAAAAAAAAAAAAGAACTAATACGTGCAAGGCGTACAGCTTTCTACTTTCTTATGCTTCACAAACATCATTAACAATCAGCTGTTTTTTGTAGTCGAGGATGTGCCTACTCTTAGCTTTATCGCTATACTCTTATATAGTGGAATAACTTTCTAGATATTTTTAAGAAAATCCTTCTAAAAAAGTTCTGTGATGAAATTTCCAAATACTGTCATAAATTAGAAGTTATATCTTATCAAAATTTTGCTCACCAAATAAAATTACATTTGAGTTATTGATTGACTTTCATCACTACCATGCTTAAGCCCATATGACACTAGATTTTTCGTGCGTTGCTCCAATTTTGGAAAACAGTGAAATAATGAAATAGGGAAATCTGCCATGAGCAAAGCCATATTTAAATAAATAAAAAATGGTGACCACTCTTACCTGTGTGAAAGATCAAGCAAAAATGTGAAACTTTTTATTTCGAAATTGACATTTCAAGCATAAAAAAGCAAGTGTTGCAGAATCAGTGACTTTCGAATAAGAGAAATTAAAAAAGGAAAACACTTAAAAACACAAACATAAAGAGTTGGAATTTTGCTTTGTCTACATTTACTAAGAATAAGAATACAAACTTGTTCTGCTGGTAAAAATATTTAAACAAGAGCTAAAATAAAAAAAAAAAAGACTTGGCACGTAAAAAGCATGGTATGTCGTTCGAAAAAAAGCGTCTACGAGTGCAACGGCTGCCATGTAACCTCAGCTTCATGACCTTACTCCGACACTGATAGTGCTACTGCTCCATTCTAGTGAATGCGAAATAGTGGCAGATTATGCCCCTTGAACATTAATCATCTCGTCTTCTTTAAAAATGTTAGTCATTACATTTTACCACCAAAAAGCAAATTTTCCTAATATTTTAGATTGAAATATCAAGCATGATTTAAGAATTTTTTTATGAAAGAATTGCAACTTAAAAAAAAACTATTTGAATAACTTTGTGTGTTTTTTTTATAGCAAAACATGCCTTGTATTATTAAAGTCATATTAAATAATTTAATTTTTTTTCACAAAATCTGCAACTCAATAGCCGAGGGTTGATCTCATTTTTTTTATTATACCTCTCCGTTGCATATGCTAACTTTATAAATAAGTATTGTTTATGTATGTATATGATAATGTGTGGTTGGAAATCTAGTTGACGCCACAATCACGTAAATAAGAAAATAATATAAACGCAAGTCCCAAGAAACTTTTCAAATACAGTTACGCTTCTCAATGTAGCAAATAAAATCTTGTAACTTTTACAAATCTTGATCAATTGATATTTTCTTCAAAAAGTATTACTGCTTGGAAAACTATACTATCATTTACTCAAAATTTCGTTATGGTAGTCAAAAATATTTGAGTAGATTTTCGAAAAAAATAAAGGTTAGATGAAATTTGTTAGATATTATTGAAAAGTGCGTGGTGTCATTGTGTTTTTTTTTTCGTTTATTTTTTTCGTTTGATGATGAATATTCGTCCAAGAAAATTAATCATTCGTTGAAATTGTATACTTCGCAAAAGACAATTTTACTTGTCGATTTCAGAATTAGGATTGTATTCATGCTATCGCATAAGCGTACTTGAAAAAGTAATAAATTTGTGAAGTTCTCTTGTGTTTTCAATGTTATTATGGGATACCATGAAAGTATTTTAGCTCGTAAAATCGACCACAAATTTAAAACCCAAAAACATAGTATTAAGATTAAGCCGATAAGCAATGCTGAAAGAATTTTCATTTGTAGTTGTAGTTGTAGTTGAATTCAATTCACTATTGATTTTTTATTTATCCAATGAAAGTGTGCATTACAGAAATTAAGTTTCATAGATCTGATGAATGAATTTCATTAAAAACTCTTCATTATCTTTCATAATCTCAATAAAAAATATCATTAAAATTATGAAAACAAATTTCATCAAATCAATGAACGATTGCATTAAGTCAGAGTATTCGTTTATTGAGTTTTCGGTTTTCGTTTTATTTGTAAATAAATTTGGATATATGGTAACATAAATATCTTCTGCGAGTAACATCTGAAAATGGTATCACACATAAATTTTAATTTTTATGGAATATAATTAAGATTATGCGTCATTAAGATCATCCGTAAACTTAATAAAAATTATGTTCTGTTTTTATCAGATCAACAAACACATTCCTATATTTCATTAGCTTAATGACTAAAATTCATATATCTAATGAAACGATCATTAATATAAATTTAATGAATTAGAATTCATTGATTCAAAATAAATAATGAATTTTTTTTATTAAATTGATGTCCAAATTCATTGGATTTATGAATAAAATTCTTTTAGTGTATTGTGATGGAGGGAAAATTAAGATTGACAAAAATATGAGTTAGAGCCTTTAATACTAAACACTCCCAGGGAGCCCGTAGAAGAGGCACATGTATGACCAATCTCCAATAAATTTTCTCTCCCAAATGTTTTCCATATACACCGGCCTCATACCACCCTTTCTTTAGGGGCACTCAGATACAAAAATAAAAAAAAAATGGAATTCAGATGCCTCGAAAATATTTTTTTTTTCATTAAAACAAAAGCTATCGAAAATTCTATGGCACAATATCGGCAATATGTTGTCTAAACAAATCGACCAACTCTAGTGTGCATGCATATCCATATGTGTGCATACATATGTATATTTGCCAATATTAATATCATATAAAAGGCAGCAGTGCCGATATTGCTATGAAACTAGTTTGTGGTTATTATCACTTTGATATTTTATAAATTCAAAATTTATATACTTTATTTATATTTATAAACTGCAAAATTTAAGTTAAGAAAGTTGCAAGTAATTCTACTGATGCCAACGTATGAAATTTCTTGGAATCTTCCCGAATTCCACTTATTGAATGAACATAGGTCACAAAAATATGAAACACTTGCAAACTTTTTACTATTTTTTTCTCTCTTGCAGCAATAGCTACGTTTTAAGGAACTATTTGAGGATATTTTTTTTTTTTAATTTTCAAACATATTCTGCGATATTAAGCGCAAAGTGCTGTGTTATTTGCAAGTGTTGAAGAGCATTCAAATGCATCCTAGTGCAAAACAAAAATCTCTCAACAAATCATAAAAATTTAGCCAAGCCTGTAATTTTCTCATATCAGCAGGAATATAAAAAATATACAATTAATCAAAAATAATCAAATAAATTAGAGCTATACAAGAAGTTGAAAATTTTAGTCAAACGTGTTTTCACGTCACTCAAATTGGCTGTATAAAATGTTTCTGCTGAGGCAGCCAAATTAATGATTTGATCAGAGCTTTGATTTGCTAATATTAGGATCCTATATTAAAGTTTCGGAAATATATAATTGTGGATAAACATGACAACAGAATTTATTGCAGCTCCAACGTTTACATTAAGACATTTGTCTTCACGAAATAAAAACACTGATGAATGACACGATCGCAATTGTCAATGACATAGCTTAAAATGTTAAAATGCAATCCCAACGTTTGACATAAAATTTTATTTATTTCCTTAATTTTTTTTTTTCTCAGAAACATATAGAATTTTCGGAATTGTCCAGAACTTTTTTTTGAGATACAGTTAACTGAATACGATGCAGTTTTATAATTAGGTTTTTGTAAAACGGTCATAGTTCAACTTCTTCGTTTATTACTTGTTTAAGGATATTCTGCTTTTCCTCAAAAACTAATTAAACATAAAACTATGATTATTACTTGCATTATGAGATATTGCTTTAAGTAAAATTTTAAATACAATCAACAAAAAAACAAGCAAAACACATTTTGTAATCGTGGTCTTGTAAACATTTATTTACGTGTAAATACATGCGGTAGATATACTAGCTCTCACACACGCGCAACAAATGAACTCATTCAAACATAAAAACCGGAAGCTCAGTAATATTCTAGAAACTTAATAATAAACGTGTATTTAAACAACAATTCAATGGTTTTTTTTTATTAAATTTGCTTATATACAGCCAAAAAAAATTACTAACAAATACACTCAGAATATTTTTGCAGTAACTGACCGTAGCTTATTCTGGAAGTAATGAAATTAAATGACAAAAAGTTTAGAAAAGAACAAAATTTTAATTTTAACTAATTTGTACAATTAACTACTTAAGAAACTAAACAGATATATACGGATTTTCGCTGACAGTTAATAATGACAGTAGTAACTTATGCTACACATACGTACATGAAGCAACCAAGCTGTTAATATGTACATTATGTACATATGTATGTATGTACTACATATTTTTAATTTGATATCTACACTCATATTTAGCAAACATACTCTTACTTAAATTATTTGTTGTTGAATTTGGTCTGATTGTTGCCATGGCTGAGTAGGTATGGCGACTGCCTTCAAGACGAGATGTTGCATGTTCGAATCTCAGCAGAGGCTTTGCAGCACAAAAATTAAATTAGCGAATTGAAAAAGGAGATAATACAGATAGAAAAATATAATTAAATAAAATGAACACCTAAGAAAAAAAATATAATTTTACAAGTTGATTACGCATGAATTATTTGACAGTTAGAATCAGGGGTGTTAGAAAAATTATTTCAGAAAACGTCAAATTTTGTAAAGAAAAACCTCAAAAACAAATTCGTAAAACTTCATTTATAAAAATGTACAAATACACCCAAAATTTATTAATTCTATTTTATAAAATCTTTTATATTGTACAAAAAACAATTCAACATGTATTTTACTTATAAAAATTTTATGTTAATATTTTTCATACAAATTTATTGCTTTGTGAATTTTAATTAAACTTTGTAATTTTTACATTAAAAGACTCTGCAGAGTTAAATTTTTAATAATCATCCATAGCAAACAAAATCTCTTCAATTATTTTTGTCCTCAATTTTAATTTCAGGAATTTCTAATTTTAGGTTTGTTTAAATTCACTTCGTTCAACGTTAGCAGATGAATTTGGCAAACCCATTAAATCGTTATCCAAATCACATAAGATAGGAAAAGCCGGTTCATTATATGATAACTTGATTGAGTTGATTTGTTTTCAAAAAATATTGAAATTGGTTGAATTTTTATTTAAATTTAAAATCAGCATTTATCTTACTTCGTTTTCAACTTTCTGGTACTTCTCTTTAGATACAAAATTAGGAAAAATTTTTAACATGGGTATTATAGAAGTATTTTTTTTTTAAAAAACGGATGGAATAATTAAATTTAAATTATTTAAAACTTAATTTCCAAAGTTAAATCTTTTTTTTATTTTACAACATAACTCAAGATAAAATTCAATACAATTATCTACAAGTTGGTTATAAATTTCAACATCAGTTCTAAACTGCGACATTTTTTCTTTTACGTCAACACCAAGATAAACTTGGAAAAAAATTTGTCCATTCACAAAACTTGATATCATATAAGGAGTTCTTTTTTATATAATCATCTTTTATAAAATTTGCCAATACTATTTTAAAAACTTTGACATATCCATATGCATACTATGAATTTGCACTTTGAAATGTTTTATTAATGGCGATTTTCACGCTTCGTTTTAAAGTACTATTGTAAATCTTGGAGATATTGTAAATTAATAAATTTTGATAAATATAAAACTCCGCAACAACATATCTCATAAATTTTTAATTTACTACATTAAAACCTCTGCAATGCAAAAAATAGTAGTAGATTTACTAAATGCAGTAAGTGGATTTATTTACAAGTATGAAACAGCTGACAGATTTGGCGCCACATTGGTTTTTGCATACATATAACAAAGAGAATTGTAAACATTTCTTAAATTTGCAATATAAAACAACAATAAAATAGAATATATTAAAAAACCTCGATAACCTCGTCCAAGATATGCTCAACAATATCGTTGCTGTAACTGTCCACTGAGATTTGATCAATGGCATTTTGAATAAAATAGTTAATAATTTTTTTTCACTGTTTCCTTAGTAATTTTTTCTAGATTTTATTTCAACACCAGTTGCAAATTTCTTTTGTGTACTTTTGGCCTGAATTCTGTGCTTTGGCGGTAAAATATCTAAACAAAAGCCAGCTGTTTCACTTTTTTTAACATTCCAAAACAAAAAGTCACTCACACTTAGAAGTTTAAAATAGTATTATATTTAAAAGTATTTCAAAGATAATACGAAGTGTGAATACTGCTAATATTATTTTTGTAGTTAAGAATATATTTTAAGAAACAAAAATACAACTGATTTATGTCATTCAAATTTTCTAAAATATCTTTAGCCGTATCGATTTTGTCGACATTAGCAGCAAAAGCTGCGAAATTTGAAAACGGAAATATTTAGAGAAGACGACAACAAAACGATATGCCTTTGCAGGTTCGTCGAAACTATCCCAAAAAAGTTGTAATTTGACGAATACGGCATGCCGTAGAACGGCATAGAAAACCGCCCGAGATGCAGAACTTGTTTCTACTGTATTTTCTAAACTATTTCTTCTGTACAAAATTTGAAAACGGAAATATTTTCATATAATTGTAGAACTCGAACAACGACTGCTTCCAGTGAAAGTCATCTGGTTTGAGCTGGGTGAACAATTTTTTTTTTGGTTTGATTTCTAACAACGTTTGTATCTCGAAAAATAGTTTATTACGTTTTGGGCTGTTCCCAACATGTGCTTTTTATAAGTGATCGTAATAGTTCTATCTGCTAGTCTCTTTTTTCTTGAGTAAATTAAAGTATAAATATTTTTTTAAGTTTTCTTTCAATTACTTTCTCGTAGTTGCCATAAATTTAAAAAGGAGCGAGCTAGAAAAACGTCAAAATACAAGAGCTGCTGTGAAGATAAACGTCAAGCGTCATATTAGTAAATATGTTTTGATCAAAATCGTCACATCTAACACCCCTCGTTAGAATAAGGGAAAAAATCATTATGTTTACCGATTAGTTTCCGTAGAATTTTTAACATTTAAATTCAAATGAAGAAATAAGTAAATTTAAATGTAAAATAAGTAGATGGGTTTTTAATGAAGTTTCATTTATTTTAAAGAATGTTTTCAGTTAACTTTACTGACAAAGTTTTCTGAGTATACGTACATGCATACATAACACGTTTGTTAGCTGCAGTTGTAGTTTAAACTCAGGAAATTTAAAGAGTTGCTTATATATAGAAAATGTGGAAGTCAAATTTTAAAGTATGTATTTAATGTATACTTGTACATGCAATTTTAATTGCGTACGTGTATAGATGTTCTTTATAAGACTTTTAGTTTAATTTTGTGTAAGTGACTTAGATTTTGTCACATGCTGATGTAGTCGTTGTCTACATTTGCTGAAGGAAAATTTTAATTACTTGATTGCAATTTTGGCAACCGAAGGCATTGTTGTGTTGGCACAACACAAGGTTTTTTCCTTTTTTTTGCTTCACTAATAAAGAGGTGGCAAAAGTATTCTGTTAAATTACATCTTTATCAAATGCTTCTTTTGGATTTCATTTTCCAAATAATTAAATCTCACTTTTAATGGGAAATTGTTTAAAAAATCGTATTTTCAGTTTAGAAAATGATAAAAAGAAAGCCTTGAAAACATAATTGAATAGAAATTTGGTTTCACGAAAAAACGAAGATTGAATCTATGAAGAATTTACAATATATTACCTTCAATAACGAAGTCAAGGTAAGATCCTGCTCGAAGTGTAAATGTGGGTTTGCAAATAATTTTATATAAAAAGACAAATTGAGTACAAACCAATATTTGAAAATTTAAAGAGAAATGTATGTATAATAAACTACATCATTGAAAACAGTTCTGTATATTGCTTTTAATACATTTACGAATGAACGAACATATGGGTATTTATTTTAAAAACTAACTTAATTATTTATTTGCTTTAAAAGCCATTTGAAATGTATTATTTTTTTATGTCTAAAACTAGAACTTCTTAATGTTTTCTGTCTATGTGTCGCCGACGTTTCGCTGATGTTAAGCAACTCATCCGTAGACACGAACAAGCTTAAAGGAATGTTTGAATCCCAACTACCTATTCCGGAATTCCCACTAACAAAACGAGAATCAGAAATGTTCAAACTAATATTTAATACAGAAAACATTTTTTCGTCTTCCAATACTTTCACTTTTCTTAAGAACTTCTTCTGTATTAAATTTTTTTTGGAACATTTCTCATTCTCATGTTGTTCATGGAAGCTTTGGAATAAGTAGTTCGGATTCAAACATTCTCTCAAATTTGTTCGAGTCTATTGATGAGTTGTTTAGCATCAACGAAAAGTCGGCGCCATATAGACAGCTGAAAAAGACAGAAAATAATAAAATATCTTATTTTTAGACCCAAAATATGGCATTTATTTTAGTATAATATGGTACAAGAATATTGTGGATCCAATAATATTTGTAAGCAAGGTAGAACTTGTCAGTCATACAAAATTTCTAGTACGGGCAAAACAATTTTATATAAGATTCTAAAACGCGCTGACATGTTTTTTATTTCAACGAATACTAAAAAAAAACGATTTTGGTAAATACTTTTCCTTTAAAAAGAACATCATCAATGCTCTCATGCATGAGTACAAATGTCCTAATTCGATTTTTTTCATATTTCGATTAATTGTTGGATCGTATATTGACATATGGAAAAATCCCGAGATTGAAAAAATGTGAGTCAGGACCTGCATACATGGGACCATCTGTATGGAGAAAATAAAATTAGTTTGTACTTTCTTCGTTGGTGCGTTATAGCTGTTTTCTTTCTGTTCCATTGGAAATTGGAATATGTGATTTCTTTTACTATTTCTTTCTGTGCCTTTACTATTTCTTTTAGTTCGAACGAGCATGTAGAAATTGCATTCAACGTTAAATGGCAACCAGAAGAGATTATATTTAGTTTGTTATAATTTAAAAATTATTAATTTAATTCAATGTCAATCTTAATTCAATAAATGGTATAAATAAATTAAGTCAAGTACGAGGCCAGCTCGCACTCTTAGGGTTCCGTACGTACGTATGTGTAATGTATGTATGGAATGGCGTATATGAATACATATGTATATTTTATAAATTTCATCTCTCTGTTTTTAAAGCTACTTTATATTGTATGTGGACACCTAGTAATTTTCCACTTGTTGTTGTTGTTGTAATTTGTTGTTGTGAGGCATCTGGGAATGCATACACTGTGCGAATTTCGACTCTCTATCTCTTATGGTTCGAGAGTTATAGCTATTACTCTACGTTGTAAAGGGACACCTGGTAGTTTTACAGTTGTTGTTGTTTTTAGCAAGTGTTGTTGTGGAGTATATGTAAATACACATATTGTGCAAATTTCATCCCTCTGTCTCGGGTCGAGAGTAACGGCTAGTTGTTACTTTACGTTGTATAGGGACACCTGGTAATTTTCGACTTGTTGTTGTTTTTAGCATTTGTTACTGTAGGCCACATGTGAGTACATATATTGTGCACATTTCATCTCTCTGTCTCTTACAGTTTGAGAGTTATGCCTAATTTTTACTTTACGTTCTATAGGGACACCTGGTAGTTTTCGACTTGTTGTTGTTTGTAGCATTTGCTGTTGTAGCACATATGTAAATACATATATTGTGCGAATTTCAGCTCTCTGTATTTTACAGTTTAGCAGCTACGGCTAATTAATACTTTAGGTTGTGTGGTGACACCTGGTATTTTTCAACTTGTTGTTGTCTTTAGCATTTGTTGTTGTAAAGCATCTATAAATACATACACTTTGCAAATTTCAGCTGTCTATCTTTTACGGTTTGAGAGTTATAGCTAATTGCAACATTTCGTTGTATGGGGACACCTGGTTGTTTTCGACTTGTTGTTGTTTTTTAGTATTTGTTGTTGTAGCGGCAAGGTACAACAACATCCTGTGAAAATTTCAGCTCTCTATCTCTTACCGTTTCGGAGAATGGACGCTGTGACGGACGGACGTACTTGTCTCCGTAATAGGGTTCCGTTTCACTCTGATGAGTACGGAACCCTAAAAAGTAAATAATTTGCGAATGTGTAAAGTAAAACTGCTTTCGTTGGAGAAAAAAGGAAAAATAACTTCAAATTATTACCTCTAAAAATAAGGTGAATGAACGGAAAGCAAAAGTAAAAGCTAATGAGGCCTTATTATTTTTCTATTTATAAGTTTTACTAAAGGAAAAAGCGTTTTCGATTGCGTCTGCACATTGTTCAAGTGATGTTTCTGTATGTTTAACAAGTAGAGTACTAATGGCATACTATTATAAAAAGAAAAAATTAACAAATTATGAAAATGTTGTGGTGCAACAAAAACTTATTTTTTAAGAGTAGCAAAAATTTTTATGTCAACGTATTAAGCGATTAAAAAAAAGGCTAACCGTATAAAGAGGTTATCATTTGCATGATTTTCCACCATTTCGAACACCTCGAGATAAGCAAGACTGGATGTGCTTTAAGTACTGTTGTTGATAACAAATAAAAAACCCAAAAGGTACACCTAAGTACGTTCAACCCAGAGGTGCTAATCGCTTTTCAGCTTAGCTCGTGTTCTCCAGATTTACCATTATATCGATAATAAAGGAGGTCACACAACAGGCATTCATTTAGCTTAAACTGAACTCTCACCAACAATCGAAATAGCACAAAAAATATTAACAATAAATTTTTTTAAACAAAGTAACTTTTTTTTTTTAAATTAAAGTACAAAAAAAAATCTTTTTTCAAAATTTAATTTATTTTTATTTTGAAAATTGCATAAAATATCAAAAAATTCAGCTATGTCGTTAAATTTTTCTACACATAGAAAACAGAAGGTAGCAGATATAGCTCTAGCAAAAAATAGTTGAATCTCGTTTGCAGGCTTAGTTTTTAATTTCAAAATATAAAACATGGCAGTGTCATTGATTTCCAGATAAAACTGACATTGAGTGAATTAGATTTATATCAAAATCCTTAATAGAATCTCTTATTTTGTGGGACGTGCTTGAGATAAATGGCTTTGCATTAGAGTACAAAAGTCAAGAAAAGCTTCTCAGTTGTCTTTGGTTTAATTCAACTCCGACTAACATATTTTCATCAACATCAATCTCCTATGTTCTCTCCAAGGAGGCTTTTCTGTACAAATATAATATTTTACTCGATTTGTCCATGTGATAATTAGTGCCTCAAGGTGCCTCTAGAGCAGTCAAATGTATAATCATTAGGTTTTACTCTCCAATTTTCTACGAACCCTCTATTCGTATTCCACAGGAGAATCTTATATAAAAATAAAGCTATAGTTCTCTCCATGAGGTCTTACAAAAAAAAAAAGTACATCTGGACCATTTAAATGTATGGTCAATTATATTACAGTTTTATTAATTATATATTCCAGGAACTCCCATTTCATAATTTATGTGTTTAAGAAGGCTGCCATCCAAAGTTTTTTCTTTTTAAATTTTAATTTTTTCTCTCGATTCTTTATTTAATACACACAAAACTACAGAATTTGTTTTTCTTGTCTTCAGAAACACCCAGATCCTTCGTAAGGAACCGAACCTGCGACTTGTAGGTCTGGCCCTAGGCACTTTAACTGTACTGCCACTTTGGTCATTTTGGCAACTTTTATTTGGAAAAACAAATTTGTAGTTGCTAATGTCAATAACTGTTACCTAACTTATTACAATGCATCATAACTTATTTGGAAATTCACGTTTCATTCACTGATTAGTCATGATAAAAGTAGATAATCTAACCGGTTTTAGAATCTGGGAAATTATATATTTATTACAATAATGATAATTTTTATTGACTTACAGAAAATTTAAATTAAGCAACTTAACTAGTATTTTATAAACATAACCATTTTCCAAAAAATCTTTTATTAGGAAGTTGGGTTTCACAAGTGTAACTTCGGTAACCAGTTTTCTCTTAAAATGATTAGCTAACTAGGCTAGGATCTGGAGCTCCAAGTGCGTTTCCAAGGGCTGCAGTTTTTATGAGCCACACATACGGTTTTTCAACAGAACCGCTTCAGTGTCCAAAAAAGTACTCTGCGTGTAGCTGAGGTTCACAATAGATTATTACTACGACATATACTAATTTTAGACCAATATATTAATAAGAGTTAACTAAAATTTTCTTTATGTTATATATGCGAACATTAACTGCTCTCGTTTCATTTCCCAAATAAATACTTTAATGTTTTGACTTATCAACTAAGCGCTGGTATCGTTCATGGCTTGCAAAAGGAGGTGATTTAGGTGGGTTAAAAGGCTATAGTAATTAAACCATACTTATTGAACCACTATATATTTATGTTGCAAGTAGTTATATGTCAACATTGCAAGCTTTACAGATCAAAAAAACGGATAAACTAAGCGGGGCACTAGTAGGCGATAATTACTGTAATATCGTTGTTGTCTGTATTGACACTACACTAAACTGCAGCCACGTCTCAACAAAAATGATTTACTACTCCAAAAATTTAAAGCCCTTTTTTAAGTTTATTGAAATAATAATCCTAAATTCAATGTTTTTTCACCTGTTGAAATTTTTTATGCCACAGCAATTAAATGTGTTTTCACCAAATATATACATAATTGGTTTAACACCTCCTTTGTTTCCAAATGCGAGTGCAGTGTAGTATTTACAAATTACCATGGTATATGATGGTGGTTATGATTTTACTATGGAATAAGAATGAAGCGAGCGTATTCTCTACAATTATATTATTTCTGTCTCGCCAGTGTTTTATGAGTATAATATACGTAAAGCTTTTCAAACACGTTATTAAAACTTTTTGGCTACACAAATACTTCTATTTTAGGTTGTGGCTTATTGCTTAGAACAGCATTTATAGTACATAATTGTACACAGTTTTATAAAACAGCTGAACTCCGGTTATTTAACGAGCATATCACACACTGAAGTCGAGAAGGGCTTTACTAAAAAATAAAAATTAAAGGGAACGCAAATGTAAATCAGTTCGATTATACGGCTTCAAATCGTGGTTGAACTAAATATTAAATTACTAATTGAAGGCATACTTGTTGCTTGCCGAAGAATTCCAAAAATACTCCTATACATATGTAGTCATGCAATACACGAAATCATATAAACATATAAGCATATACTGTTTGTACAAAAATGAAATGCATTTTCCAAAAAAAAAAAAATAACTCTACTGTGATACACCAAAATTGTTCAAGGGTTCCCGTGTAAGAATTGTAGTTTGTCGGAGCCAATAGAGTACAAAAATTCCTTTGTTCTGTTTTTTTACAGCTATTCCAATGCGTCTAAAATATTTTAGTGTTTGCTATAAATACTTAAACACATTTATATACACATTATTCAAAGTAATTAAAGTGATGGAGATAACATTGAAACATAGTTCTATGACCGATCGGTCATTTAAAGCAGACAAACTTAGTGACATAATTGCATCATACAGCTTATTCCTTGAGCCTACTGATTGTTTAGAACTTCAAAATTTCCATAAAGTCTATGAGAAGAAGATTATAGATTCATATTGGTCGAAGCAAAAGCTTCGAAGAGGACTGCATGGCAAAAGAAATATTTATGTACACAAAAAGAAAGGTCAGCCACCAACAACGTATGATGATGATGATTTAAACACAAAAAAACAGACAAGATAGGCTCTTAAGTGCACATACTGGTAGCGAAAGAAAGGACTCGCTGGCGTTGTTCAAGAGTACGCAGCAAAAAGAAGTTTTCGTACCCAAGGTAGTCAACTTTGACACCCTATAGGTCATCATGTGATACTTATCAAAACAAAGTTCTTCTCTGTGATTTCTTATGATATTGTTTTATTCTCAGCTTGCATCATTCAAAGATGATCTTTTTGGGAAAAATATAATCACATGCATTTCGCTTGCATTCAGCATGATTGCATATCCCTATCATAAAATGACATCTATGTGCAGATGAATTACTCTTAACTCTTCTTATATAAATAAGAACCTTGCACGAACTGGATATGGAATTACAGGTGTGCACAGACACAACGCTTGAGAGAACAAACACAACCTCAGAAATGAATACGCGCAAACATAGGTATGTAAATACAATCTTTTATAGACATGTGTCTATGTGCATATACATGTGCTTATCGCAATATAACAAAAATACAAAAGTTATGAAATTTCTATAAAATTACTTATCTTCAAAGAAAAAATATATAATTTTCATTTATCATGAGGTATAGGATGCACAAAATCCACAGTGCGATATAAAATCTGCAATAAAAAAGGCATTTTATTTAACTCTATATAATCAT
>OY759168.1:65263057-65344510 GCA_963662145.1 Sturmia bella
TACTAACATACACACATACACGGTAAATAACTCTTGAATTAAATTGCCTATTGTCGCAATCGTTTTAAATGTTGCGATGGCTGAATGGGTTAAGTTGGCTGCTCACCAGTCTTGAGGCTTAGTGGTTCGAATCCCACCAGAGGCTAACAAAAAAAAAAAAAAAAAGTGTGATGAAATTTAATTTAATAAAATATATGTAACTATTACCACCAAAAAATGTAAAATCAGCCTTAATTTGTACATTTTTTTCTGTATGTACTGACTTTGAAGTAGTTAACTGGAAGTTAGTTGAAAAGTAATGCAGTGTCGGACAATTGACTACCTCCTAGGACATCGTAATGTTAAAATAGTCAGTCATCTCCATTGAAAATAATCTAAGTGTCAACCACCACCAGTTGTAAAAAAGTTAGCTTGTAATTCATTATTAGTTAACTGAGTTGCCGGCAGGGTGTCTATTCAAATTTGCAATAGAGATAGTACTATACATATGTATGTATGTATGTATGTAGGTCTGTATTTCTTTGTGTATTGTATCGATATAATTCGTCAAAATATTTGTAATTTATATGAAAACTAAAGAAAAATTTGTTTGATAAAAAAATGAGATGATTTTTGCAGGGTTAAAGTGTCTTTATGACTGTATATTACTGATTCTTAGAATTTCGTAGAATTTAAAGTACATATGTATGTATGTACATATTTTCGAATTTCATAGTTTAATGTGTAATGATAATTTGGTGTAAGAAACAATGAAATGCAATCATATACACATTCAAGAAGCAAAAAATTTGATAAATAGTGTTCAAATAAAAAATCCTCAATTCAACAATTTTCACTATTAAACGCTTATAGTTGGGTAGAGGCCACAATAAAAATATCCAATTTATAAAATGGTTATAAACAGCATAATAAGCTATAAATCGATTATGAATAGACTTTTCTGGATTTTTGCTCATAAGTTGTTTATAACACTCTTATAATGTGTTTATGAATTAGGCCGTTAACCTCTAAACTGTGTTAAATAATATTGTTCCAATTCTTGCGTACCCGAACTTTAAGCAAGGCAAATTATAGGAATAACAACAGCACAATAGCTGATGTATGGTCATTAAACACGGACACAAAAAATACACAGCTACCAAGAACATTTCATAAACATTTATGTATGTATTTTTTTTTTTTTTTTTGTAAAATTTTTCTTTTTAATTTTGTATTCATAGATAAAAGAAAATAATTTGGATCTAAAAATTGTATTCGCTAATAGAAGCTTTTCCTTATCTATTTTGAAATTGTGTTGTGTTCAATTGTGCTAACTTTTACCTACCTGAATATGCGAAACCAAATTATTATAAACAAGTAAGAGTGCTATATTCGGCTGGGCCGAATCTTAAATACCCTTCACAATGGTACATACATTCTGATTGATTTTTGGTGCGAAAAGTTGTTTTATTTGGCTTTTAAAGCCGATTTCTTGAAATATCGGGAGACGCTATATCTGGGGTATATATGGGCCGATTTTTTTTGAATTTCAATATCAGATCCACTACCGGGATTTAACACAGGCTGCAAAACTTTTATTTAAATAATTCTTAATATGCTCAAGTTCAACCACTGGGTAACACCAATTCTTTTTAATATCAATGAAATAAAGAAAAGCAAAATGTATTTCTTAATTATTTATCAGTTAACTTTATAGTAAAATTTATTTAAAAAAAAATTGCATATAATTGCATTATTTTTGAATTATAATGCTAAACATTGCCATTAAGTGTGATTTTCTTTTCAATTTACTTACGTATGTGGGTACATGCATACGTATGTATGTACATATGTATGTATCTATAATAGAAAACGCCAAAATAAATTCTTTATTATTGAATATTTTCAGTGTGTTCCATAAAACAATGTTTATATACATACATATATACATACATACATATTTACATTGCTTGCTTTTACAAAATTATTTTTTTCTTGTGCACGTTGCTGATGATCTATTGCGTATCATCATACACATGTGTGTGTGTATGTACATATGTAAGTACGTAGGGAAACCCAAAATGATTTTTTGTGTGAATGAATTTGAAGACGCAATTGTTTAAAAGAATTTCATTGCGTACCCTTTTTTCAACAATTCTTTATATCACTTTCATTTTCAAGCTCGTGTATACATATGTACATACATACACATTTTTACACCAAAGCAAAAAAATTGTAGATACATACATACCTACATACATACAAATGTATCTACATACATACATACATACATACATACATACATACATACATACATACATACATACATACATACATACATACATACATACATACATACATACATACATACATACATACATACATACATACATACATACATACATACATACATACATACATACATACATACATACATACATACATACATACATACATACATACATACATACATACATACATACATACATACATACATACATACATACATACATACATACATACATACATACATACATACATACATACATACATACATACATACATACATACATACATACATACATACATAGATACATACATACATACATACATTCATACATGATCGCAAATATTATATACATATGTATATAATATTATATACATATGTATCTACCATTATGATCGATTTTTGGTACCAAAAGTTGGGTGCATATGGGCCGATGTCCAAAAATTTTCTAATTTTGCCCCTAAACAGCCTGTATGTACCATTCCGACAAATTTTTAGTGCAAAAAACTGTTTCGTTTAGCTTCCAGGCCCGACTTCTTGAGATATCGGGAGGCGCTATATCTCGAACATATATGGGCCGATGACAAAAAGATTTCCAGTTTTGCTTCTGACTAACCTATATGTATCATTCTGATTGATTTTTGGTGCCAAAAGTTGTTTTATTTAGCTTATAGAGCCGATTTCTTGAAAAATCGGGAGACGCTATATCTCAGGTATATATAGACCGATTGCAGACATTTTTAAATTTTGCTTTTAAACACCTTATATGTACCATTCTGATCGATTTTTGGTACCAAAAGTTGTTTTATTGGGCTTTTAGAGCCGACTTCTTGAGAAAACTTGAGGCGCTATATCTCGAGTGTATATGGGCCAATGTCCAAAATTTTCCACGTTTGCCTCTAAATAGTCTATATGTACCATTCTGATTGATTTTTAGTGCCAAAAATTGCTTTATTTGGCTTAAAGAGCGGATTTCTTGAAAAATCAGGAGTCGCTATATCTCAGATATATATGGACCGATTTCAAAAATTTTCCAATTTTGCTTTTAAACACCTTATATGTTCCATTCTAATCGATTTTTGATACCAAAAGTTGTTTTATTTGGCTTTTAGAGCCGACTTCTTGAGAAAACGGGAGGCGCTATATCTCGAGTGTATATGGGCCGATGTGGAAAGATTTTCCACTTTTGCCTCTAAATAGCCTATATATACCATTCTGATTGATCTTCGGTGCCAAAAGTTGTCTTATTTGGCTTATAAAGCCGATTTCTTTAAAAATCGGGAGACGCTATATCTCGGATATATATGGGCCGATTTCAAAAATTCCTTCATTTCTAAAATTTAATGGGCACTAAAAATGATATGGTTTAGATTTTAAGAAAAAATTTTTTTTCAAAAACCTGTATACAAAAATTGCACAAAATATCCCTCAAAACCCGGTTTTTTGAATATATCTCGGCTATCCGTGGACCTATCTTACTGAATTTCAATAGCAGACCCACTACCGGGGTTTCACATGTTTTAGCGAAAGAATGAGGTCTCTATCTCAAACCGTTTTCTCAGAAACGGTATTTCAACGACTACAGACGGACAGACGGACAGACGGACATCGCTCAATCGTAATCGCTATTGATGCTGATCCAGAATATATATACTTTATGGGGTCTTAGATGGATATTTCAATGCGTTACAAACGGAATCACAAACTTATATATACCCTTACACATTTATGTGAAGGGTATAAAAATAGACAGGCGGGGCACCCAGTGGGTAAAGCTAATCCGGGTGCGCTAAATTCAATGGTGCTAACCATTTTTTTTTTTTGTTTTTGAGATATGCCGTTATTTTAAAAGTGGAGGAGGTAGGACAACATATGTATGTTCCCTTAACTCAAAAACATTTTAAACCTTTGAAAAAATATAAAAAACGAAATTTGGCAACAAAATTGTTTTTTAACAACTGTAAAAGCCTTTTTGATCATAGTGTAGTAGTTTGGAAAATACATTTTTTTTTTCGATAAAAAAAACGAATTTTTTGCAAAATTTCGAAATAATTTGTTTTTTAAAACAGCATAAGATATCTAAAAATAAAGTTATGCTGACAGATTTTAAGACATTCAAAATAAGTAAAGTTTAAAACAATAAGAGCCATAAATGAATAAAATCGGTGCACAACTTTGGAATTTATTCACAAAAAATCAAAAATTTCAGTTTCAACCGGTCACCAGACGAAGCCTTAAAAATTAAAAAAAAAAATTTTATAAAATGGAAGTAGTAAGGAGAAAACATTTTATTTGCTTATCAAAATAAAGCGATTTTAACTGATGGAAGCATAAAACAACTTACATACACCCAAACATAGGGTATATGTAAGTTATTGTTATTCGATGTAGGACTTGGAATATCAGATGTAAACAAAAGGTTAAGCATTGGACCAGGAACACTGCCTTGGGGTATCTCAGCTCTCATATAGAAAATTTGTAAGCATTTTACTTATTCTACTTCACATAGAAAAATCGATTTTGTAAATAGTTGCAAAGCTGTAAAAAACTCTTTTGTTAATTTTTAGATAAAGATCTTTGCATCATCGGAGTGTTTAGCAATACAGAATTTTTTTGTAAAAATTAGACACTATTTTGTTTGTTAATTGATGTATTTGTTGAATAGAAGAATGCTGTGAACCATAAATGTATTCTACTGTTTGGATATGAACCTTTTTCAAATCTTGAATTTCAATGCATTTGATGCGAAAGACCGTAATTATGCTGTTAAACTTTTAATTCTTGAGCACTTAAGTTCATTTTTAGGACCAACATTCGCCAAGTTGTGGCTGAGATGCCTCCCAATATGTGTCAAAAAGTGGTCGAAAATTACCTCAAAAGAATCAATGCTTGCAATACTTCTCGTGGTGGTCATTTAAATGATGTAGTGTTTCACACATAATGTCAACATTCAAACTTTATAATAAAAAAGAAATATCATGAAAAAAGTATTTTATGTGTGTTTTATTTATGTTTAATTTTGAAACCGCAAAATGGATAACCCGTTATGATCAGTCTGCTAAAACTCGTCGACCAAAGCTTATTTTAATACTTACGTTACTTATATGTTCAAATAGAGCCATCATTTGAATTATAAAACATTGCGGTTTTTTTTTTAATTTTACAGACTATCTATGCAAAATTTAATAAAATTTCCTACATCAATCAAATATACTTTTAAATATCTTGTATGTGTACATCTGTATCTGTGTAAAATAACACTTGCTGGAAGAGAAAAAAAGTTACCAAGAAGTTATAATAAAAGTACATCGTGCCATGTAAGTGTGTATGACTTATGCAAAATACAGGACAAAACCAATTTTGTTTTTTTTTCCTCAGATTTCCAATATCATAAAGAGTGCAAATGCAAAAACAAAAAAAGATCAAGTATTCTTGAGAAACTGTAAGAGAAATGGTAAATAATGTTACAGGAAATATCTTTTCCAACTTTAGAAAAATAAAATAAAGAAATAAAAAGCAATCAATAGAAATAAAAAAAAAAAAATTTTACGGTATTGGAATCACTTACTCACAATATACCAACCAGCATCATAACTTTTGCAGTTGCAAAAACTAAAAACAGTCATTCATAGCAGAAGCGTACGCGAGAAGGGGCGGCTAAAAAGGGAACACATTCGTATTATCTTTAGTATCATTAAAAACTTGCTAAACAGATGTTTTCTTAATATAAAAAGCAAATAGTAACAGAAGTGATCAATGCATTAGTTCTAATGTTGTCCATATTATTATAGACTCACAACTTATAGAAGGAAGGTATTCAATTTCATTTCAGGTTTATAAAATCTATACAGTTTTGAGCGTCTACTGTACTAGTTCAATAATTGCTAAATATTTAATAAATAAATAGAACAAGAGGCATTTTGAGTAGAGTTGGGTTAAAAGTGGTTCCTAAAATAATCACTAGTAGTTAAGGCTGCTGTGTAATTTTCGTTGGTTAATTAATATTCAATAAAATAAAGAATCTTCAGGAGTTCAACTAGTCCATATTAACCATTTAAAAAAAAAAACAAAAAAGTCTCATAATAAAAAATAAATCAAATCAGTCTCATATTAAAAAATAAAACAAAATTAAAATTTACAGTAAAATGTTAATAACGCAGGACATGGCGTGAATGTTCAAATTGTATCAATAAAAGAGCATCTAGATCTCAATGATGCATAACAGAACATGTAGAAAAAAGCTTTCATATAAACAGAGAGCAACAGTCTTCTGAGACGACAAATATCGTCCAAGACTGCAACAATATCATTGCTTTGGTTAATGTTACTTAAGTATACAAACAGAAAGTAAAATTGCGTGAGCTTTGGTTGCCGAGTGGTTAAAGCGGCTGTGCCAAAATTGTGAAATTTGACACGTCCAAAGTTCATAGGGTGCTGATGAAGGGTGTTTGCTACCCAGAAACTGCCGGTTGTCCACCTAGCTACTAAATTTTACTTTTCTTTACTTAATTGATATTGATTAAAAGTAGTGACAAACCAAGGGTTGAACTTAAGCTTGAAAAAGTAATTTAATATAAATCAATTTTTAGTTACTGATACCAATAATTGACAGTAAAATCTTTTGCCCTACATTTTTTTGGTAACTTCATCATATTCGTTAAGTAGTCACAACATAATTAAGCATTCGGTTGCTAAAACCAATTTAGGAAATGTCGAAATAACGTATTTTCTACAAATATGATTAAGGTAATGACCATGGATTAATTTTTAGATTCCAGAAAACATAATAGCCTGAGTTGGGGTATAAAAAACTTAACTAATATATGATCAAAATAATTAGTTTTCAAACAATCTTTCTTCAGGGTATAGTAATGCGTTTTTGGATCTTGTTTTATTTTACATCAGCTTTTTTTTTTTTTTTTTTGTAAAACGGTATAAAGGTAAATGAGTGTTTCATAGCAGAAACCGTATCAGATCGTATCGATGACGGTATTTTTACACTATCATATAACAACTTTGCTCACTGGTAACACTAAATTAACTTGGTACCAATTCTAAAGTTTAGTCTTCCTTTGTTTCATGTTTACAATAAAATTTATACCGAGCTGTCAATTCAATGCTGCTGCTCTACTTAAGCCGTTAATATTTGTATAAATTATATTAATGCTGCACTGAGAAAAGAGTAAGTTACGTTTCTTAAGTCAAAACTTGTTTTCCCTGGAAGTCGCTTTATTAGCAAACTACTTAAAACCAAATAAATTTAAACTATTTACGTATGGTTGTAGTTTCAAATTTTCCTGTTCAGATTTATATGATTAGAAAAACAGTTTAAGACTTGTTTGAAGTTCAACAGGGGTTAGTGTATTAGTAATGAAATATGCAAATAAATTGCTATTTTGTCTATATGGTTTGTAGTTAAATGTTGAGCCATTGCCATGGTTAATCTTTTTGTTACTTGAACAAGAATAGAAAGGTGGAGATATCTGCATTTTCTTATATCTTATTCCACTTATATTTGAGAAATTTGAATATTGTACGCCAGTGCCCGAGTTTCATACATGCAGCTGTAGTGAGAAATGATTACTGGTTGTCAAAAAGAAATTTAAATGATGTTTTCGAATTGTAATATGTTTTTATTTAAGCTCTCTATTTTTATTTGTTGTTACGTATATTTTAACTCGAAAAACTTTTCGTAATGGAGTTCGTTGATGTTCAAAAACAGAGTGAACACAGTCAACCACACACACACACACATACAAATGAAAACATACAGTTGCATAAAATATAAAATTACACCACCAAACTGCAATTGAACTTTAACGGAAAAAGTTTTCGTTTTTCCGTTTTAATTTCTTTTTCGCCGGATACAGAACCATTAGAGGAAATCAGTCGAACAACACAATGCAAAAGAAAAACTAACATTTCGGTGCTAATGCAAACGGAAGTCTGGTATAGAAGTATTTCGTTTATTTACAATTGAATTTGAAAACTTCGATACATGTGTTTAAAAAGGCAAAAAAAAAAAAGAAATAAGTCCTTAAGCATAAAGAAAAAAAAAATTGAATAATATTAAGTAGAAAGAGCAAAGAAAATAGCAGCTGTCCATTTTAATTCATCTTTTGGTTTTAAAAAAAATCTTAAATTGGAGGTGAACCAAATTGTTTTGCAAAAAGCAGCAGACAATCTTACTTTTCGTTTCCTTTAATTTGGCAGGCCAAGTACAGAGACGAAACTCATTGAGGTTTGGCTATTTAAAATTGTTAAGACTCTACAATATAGAAAATCTTGAAAAGCCAATTGAAAAACTTTGCACCAACTTCAGCTCCTGTGTTGGTGCAATGCCATTCTGTAGGTTTTTACGTCGCTCCCCATACGCCCGCACACACAACTCCTGATCAAACAGTATTTGCTGCAAACAAACCCTAATTAGAAAAGTTGTTTGGCTTTTCATGGGCATACGCATTGCCATGGCTAATGAAGTCCTTTTAAATGGCGACTCAATTGTCTATTGCTGTAACGCTGCAGTGCATAGCAATCGGTATTGAGCAAAACTTCTAACTGACGTATTGACATATTGCGATAATGTGTGTGTCTGTAGTTTTTAATTTGTTCTTTCCAATTGCTTTTTTAGCTCTATTTGATTTCTTAACACTTTCTGCCATTTCAATCAGTATCAAATACAAGGGATTTAAGACAGAAAATTAAATTAAAAACTTATTTAAAAAAAAAACTCCTAAAAAAATTTTAGCAAAGAATTTGCTTAATTTGCATTTCATTATAAAAAGTGCAAAAGTATAAATTAGTATTTTTCATGGTATTTCAATCGAAAGGTATTTGAACAATAAATTATTATGTAGAGGAGGAGTTTAATTACCACTGCCAAGGTTTTTGTCTTTTCTATAAATTTACTCAAGTTCTTCATATTATTGAATACTAAAAATCCAAATTAAGGCACATGACTTCTAGACAATTGTTACCTATTCAAACAAAATCACAAAGTTGCCCGCACAAGTAATCGTAAATCACATGACATTTATTGGTCATATTTTTGTACATCCACAACACTAGCTCCAAAGTGCGAGGAGTACCACACCATCATTACCTTAGACGATAAGATCAGATTAAAATCAGTGCACTGGGATGCTGTACTGCGATTTATGAAAGGAAAAAGCTGAAATAATTTACGTAGCTGATCAGAGATTACGCTACGCAATAGTCAAAAAGTCCACTGACATCATCACATTTATTTTTATGTGATATGCTCCCCAAACGCCAAAAATCATCATTATAACCCATTATAATAATATAATATTTCACAATAAATAAAATAACTGATTTTATTTTAAAACATGCCCAAAAATTTTGTATTTTAGCAGCTCTTAATTGTTGTAAAATAATTTTTAGAGTTAAATACTCATAGAGTAAAAACAAAAATCTTAGTGTGCGAGTCGGCCTCGTACTTGGTTGCATTTATCTCTGGCTTAACTATTTTCTCTGAAGTTTTAATAAGCACTGCGAGAAGAGATTTTTTTTTAAGTTCTAATTTTTAACCTTAAAATACTGACAAAAATAGAAAAACCAAAACTTTTTATAATTTTATTTCCTTTTTGCCAAGTTGCGTACAAAAGATATAAAATGAGCACTAACCTACTGAAATCAATAGATAAGAACTTATTTTATTCCAGAAAAAAGTATATTGTAAATATAAAATTATATTTCTGAAGGTGTGCGCAATATTATTGCACAATATATCAACAATTACTAAAAATGCAAGCTTAAGATTTTTCTAATTTCTTTGTTTTTAGTATACTAGTAATTTCTGGAGTTTCTGAGTAACAAAAGCCATTTCATATTTGATTTTGGAGGATACCTAAGAAACTGAAAACTTCAAATAAGCCTTAAGGCAGTGATTCACTTTGCTACTGAACCAGATTGATTGTACGGTAAGAAATCATATGAGTGTCCATAAAGTTTGATAGTCAGGACTAAAAGTGAATGTATGTAAAGACTTTTTGACATGTCTCTCTGATTTGCTAATCTTTTGAAAATTTTCAAGAACGATATTTTTCTGTGCGATGGGAGTTGCCTTTTTGAAGCTGTTTGCAAGGGTGTGCGGCAGCCTTTTTCGAGAGCAAAATTTCAATTAACATTCACCCAAATGCGGCAATTATGCTTATTGAAGAACCCACTGAGGTGAAAATTTGCCTCATTACTGAAGATTATTTTCTTCGAAAATCGATCACTGTTGACATTTCCGGCCACCTCTCTGAGCATTAACTACGCTTAGAATGGTCAAGAGGCTTTAGTTGTTCAGTCAATTATAACTGATAACCATATTAATGCAAGTCTTTATGCATAATGTTGATCAACGACGAGCGCTAGCGGTGCAATTGTCGGGCATGACAACGAGTTGAGTTTGAAGTTTCTTCAGCTACACTAATGCGAACTTCAGCAATATTTTCTGCAGCTCTAGTTGTACGAGGATTAACTGGTGTTTCCGTACCTCCTACAGGCTAGGTTATTTAAAATTTTTATACGATTTTTCCGATTTCACGCAGAATTTTACCAGGAGATTGGAAAATTTTGATAATAAGCCTCGATAACTTTAACGCATTTCTCTCTTATCTATTATTCAAGTTAATTTAGTCTGAGGTGGAGAAATGTTAGATGAAATGCAGAAAAAAACTTGGGGTCTTATTTATAATAAATAGTTTAGGTTTATTAAACTCTTATTTGACAAATAAGAGTCTTATAAGCCTGAAATAATTTTTGTGAATTGAGGGGTTAGAGTTTAGGTGTTGTTCACATTCAACGCCGGCCTTTCAAATTTAACTATGAGTTATAAATTCCAGCTGGTTCATAAATTTATGTGTTATGGATGAGTTTTCTGTTAAAAAACTCTTAAATAAAGCCAAATGTCAAAGTATATATAAATGCGAAAACCTTCTTAAGTTTGCGATTAACGCGATTGCAGACTTGTGTTGTTTTTTATTTATGAGTTCAAAGTACTTTTTATATAAATAGTCCTATTATATTTATTTAGTTAGACATAAAAAATTATTCAAAAAGGCTTGTAGAATACTGTGCTTTGTAGTAGAATTTTATTTTAGAAGTGACAGAAAGAGAGATACATTTTTCAAAAAATGTTGGCATAAAAAAAGCATCCTCTTTCAAAAAAATCATGTTCGAGGTAATGGAAATAATTAAAATTTTTTTTGTTTATTTTAATTTTTTGTTTTAAAATTTTTGTTTTAACTCATATTAAAACATACGTATAGGTAATTTAATGCGTTACGGCATATTAATCATACGTCGTAGAGGCAATGCAAAGAAATCAGCACACATAATTTGCCTTTTCAGCTTAACATATTTCTAAGCTAAAACAGTGAGTATTTAAACCACCATTAAACGAAGAAGATTGCGCTTTTAAACTGTAATCCGCACTTGCTGCTTCGAGTCCGCTTGATTGTTTTTCTCTTTTTACTTATTTTATTTTTTTTTACAATACATGTGGTAAGAAATTGATTTATGTTTTTTTTTGTCTATATCTCAGTAATTATAACCCCGATTGTGCTTATTTCCAATCTCAAAGCAGAGGGGACATTTACGAACCGATTAAAGTAAGACTCAGGTCAATCAAGTGTTTGGTGGCTTCACAATCGGTGCCCGAAAACTGGTCTTTTGTGACAAATCTATATATGTATACCCTTCTGGCAAAGGGTATAATAACTTTCTAAGATCTCAAAAAGTATATCCGATATTAATTAGATACTAACAAAAATCGACAGAACAGTGCAATGTGAGCTAAATATAAAAGCCTATAGCTCTAAAATAACACATATAGTCAAATAACAAAAAAAAATGTATGTACATTTTCACAAAGCAAAGTAGCCGGCTTACTATCGACATTGGAAATTTTAAAAAGAACCCTTATTCGAAAAATGAATTTAGTTGTTTACCATAAGCATCAAATTATAAATATCATTCTCATCTTAATATATTTTGTTAATTGTTTTATGTCGTTTCGTGCCATCTTAGTGCATTCGATTATTTGATTGTTCTACTTAACAAACATTAACAAAACGACAGAAAACATTTTGAATGTATATTTTGACACAAAATTAATAAAACAATATTTTAGAAATTTAAGCTAATTGAAATGCAAAAACGAGTATAAGACTGCAAAAGTGTGCAAAACTCAAAAATAAACTCCCAGTATTCTTTAAAAAGTTGAGCAGTTTTACAAAAACATGGAGTATGAAAACAAGAAAATCTGCAAAAAACATTAAGGAAACATTCAAGTACTCGGCAAATTAGCGCCAGTTAATTTTGCATCTTGTTGGGCGCTTTCCAGTTGATCAGTTTCTGTTTAAACTGTTGCAACGTACCTTTTGTATACAGTTTTTCATTGGTTTGCACACAAAGAACTAACAATTGCAAAAAAAAGACCAATATATAAAAAAAAGCTTACAGAAACCGTCAATAGCTACATAAAGTATAACTTTTTATTAGGTAAATTTGTTGTAAATTTTCGCAGTTGCAGCTGGGCGAATATTCGTCGTCAAAAATAAAACACATTGGTGTATATCAAAATGTACACAGTCACATCGTCGGTTGAAATTCGTTGTACACGGCGAAATAGATTTATTTCCATTTCTTATGCCAGCGAACGACGAACAAACCAGTACCATGTGGCCATTTTGGAATTAGTTTTCAAGTGTTTTAGTAAAAACAGTTAAGTTTTACTTTAATAGGTTTTATTTTAAGTGCTAAGTTTTGACTTTTTGCATTTAAAATAAAAAGTCAACATATTAGATTGTAAAACATGTCTGTAGTGTTTAATTTTATGTTTTTGGCAATGCAAAATTTTTTAGTAACCAATTTTATTAATATAGGGGTGACCAGCTGTTCAACTATAATAAGATAAAATTAAAAAACTGAGAAAATGGATACAAGTGAAATTATAATTGAAAATGGTAAACTTCAAGGCTTTTACCATAATGAACATGATGTTCATTATTTTAATTATTTTTACAAAATTTTAAATAATTTGATTTGAATTTTTTATCTTTGAACAAACAATAACCAACTTTATCAATTATAACAGATGTTTTTGTTTTTCGTTGTTATTGTGCTTCATACGACGAATTTACACAGCGAATTTTAACCGGCGTATTCGTCGTGTTGGGCGAAATTCGTCGTTCGTCCCAGTTGTGTTCCTAGCATTATGCTAGTTTTGTTTTCATTTCGAGGTAAATTTTTTTAAAGACGTACATTTAAGCAATATTTTTGTTTTTTGATTTGTTGCTCTTTTTGTAAGAGATTGATTTTCTTGGAAGCAAAGTAACTTCCTTTTGTGGAAATTTCTTCTGTTTTTGAACATATTATTTATAAATTCTAACATGCTTCAAAAATTAGATGAAATCTCTGCTCAACAAGTGTTATTTATATACATATTTCAACACGAGGTACACCACATGAAGAGAGTAAATTAATTTTTAATAAGTTGATATATATAAATATAAGTATATTTTTTATAAATTGATATTTCTACAGCGCTTAAGCATACTTGCAGGGTATTGGTGTTGTTCATTATAAAGGCATTTTGAAATGCATACTAAGCTTTACCCTGATATTAATTTTTTTTTTCATGTGTTGTTTTTAATTCATAAAAAATATTTGTTTTCCATGTTTTGCAATCGGCAGAACTAAAATTTGTAACAAATTTACTTGAAATTGACCATTATCCCTAGTCTGTTATCTATTCTTACTAATAAAGCAATCCAATCTGTTTCTCAAAAAACTTTTTCCATGTTCGCTTTTATGGTCGATTTTTTTTTAATATTTTGTATTAAATTACTTAATAGATTAAGCCTGCTTAAAAGATTTCAAAGTCATCAGATACCAAACAATATAAAAGTTTTTTAATTCGGTTTTTCTGATGCTTTACTTAAAACAAAGTTTCCTAAATGCAGTTTGGAAAAAGCAAAACAACAATTCAGATAAATTCTTAAGTCTATGATAAGAAAGAATCATTATTTGTTGTTCCCTTTAACTTTTTATTATTTATGTTTTGAGTTTAATTTAAACTTGTTAAAAAGTATTAATTTCGTTTGAAAATTATTTTGACATGCTAGTATCAAGTTTTGCAGCTTAAGAGAGTTGTAATTGTATACTGTACAGCAAAATGAGTTTTATAAATGTTATCATCAAGCAGAATAGCACTACACTACAAAAACTTTTGGAACGAAGTTCCTTAACGCGGCTTGCTGTTAGGGCAAATTAGTAGAAATCGTCACGAAAGCGTGTGAGCTGTTTATATGTATTAGTGTATCTTTCGACAAACAATCGTGTATGACGGGCGGCAGGTAGCGAAACTATTTGACGTCAGCGGAGACACAAACCAATAAATACTAACTAGTTGTGAAAACTGACATTGGCTAGATGTCGCTAAAGTAAAGTATGTCACAACAAAAAACAGCAATATTGAAAAATTGACCAACAGTTGCTTTTCTTCGGTTTGTAGCAGATTGACAAAAAAATACTGCATGTGTCAAAAGTAAAAAAATAAAACAAAAATTTAAAGAAGTATATAAAATTTCAAAAACAACACAAAATAAAACATACAGATTTCACCTTGTATTACATTCGAAGATGAAGAAAAACGTAAGAAACTTCGTTCCTAACGGGAGTCCCCCGACCGCATTTTTTTTTTATACTAATTAATAATTATGAAATTATTTGCTTTGCCTATGGTACCATTACGTAAAAATTATCTTATAGCGAATTGTGTATTCATAACAACTAAACCTAAATTACATGAATGTTTATAAATAAGGATATGTGTTCGCGGCTCCTAAGTTTTACGAATAAAACAAGTAAAATTAATTTGTTCTATCCGACAAGTTTGTCATAAATATAATCAATTTGTTTTCTTTTTTGAATTACAGCTGATTTAGACTATGAATTATTTAATGAATTACGTGTCATAGTAATTTTTTTACGAATCAAGTTTTCATGTTTTTAGTATGGAGTGTTTTCATATCAAGACTTCAGATCATAAAATTTATAGCAAAAAAATTTACTTAGTTCTTGCATACAAATATATTTAAAATTGTTACCAGCATATTGCAGTCATTAGCAATTTATTTAAGCATTTCCTATTGAATTTTGAGGCAGAGGTATTCACTTACAAATGCAGTGAATTACCTTTAAAGATTAGGCAAATGCTGTTAGACTTTTACAAGTTAGGTATAGACTACGAAGATGTATTTTTGCAATAAGTTTTAAAAATATCTTCTCACAGTTTAAAAAATATTTGCGTTTTCATATTGATTAATTTTCACACGTGCGATTTAATTTTGATTCAAGACTCATTTTTGTTGCAAACTGCAGAAATTAAAATCTTTTCATAAGGAAAGAAAAATAAATAATGAATGGACTATCCAAAAGTAGAAAAATAAGTTGAATGCGTTGACAACTTTCACGAGTTTCATACTTTCTACTTTAAATATTTTAAGTAGCGTATCAACCCTACTTAAGCTACGGTCAGATTGGTCAAATATTTGAAAGCAAACATCAAATATTAGTTCGCTGTAATGTGACCATAAAACAATTACTATCAGCAAACAAAAATTTATATGTTAGCGTACAAACAAAATTGTTTTTTGGCAAACAAAAATGTGTCTAATGTGACCAAAGTGTGAACACATGTTGGCAAATATTTTACTCTTTTAACGGCAAACAATTATTTGATCTTACGAAATTTTTGTAAGAGCAAACAGGAAAATATTTTCCATACAAAAAAAAACTTTATGAATGCTATACATGATTTTTAATCACCGTCTTAATAGCGGCCTTTATAGCCAAAAACCCATGAATAAATATAGAGGCTAAATTAAGGTTTTTTGTTATGTTTTATTACTCATTAAAGTATTTTTGTTGCAATAAAAAAAAATTGTTTAATTTACTGCCTGGCTACCGATGTCACTTGACATCGATCGCTCGCATAAATACATGCAAAGCAAATACAACATTTTAAATGTATGCGATGCCCATGAGAACAATACTATGTGTTCCTACGAAACACTTAGTTAGCACAATATTCTTACTCTTAAGCTAGATAGCTGTACCTTTGTAATTGTAGTAAATACTTCCTGCATTAGCTGGCGCAGTCATGACAACATGTTTCCCATCCAGTGATCCTAGGCAATTGGGAAAGTTCCACAATTTTAGGAATTCCTCAGAAATATCTAACAATTCCTCCTCGGTCGATGGTTCCTAAAAATTAGCCAACAACAGTGGAATAATTTTCTTTAAATTTCTTTAAATATTCCAGCTGCAACACTTTGTAAATAGCTTCACATACATCGGGAATAATTGTTAAAATGGTATTTTGGGGAATCCGGAAAATGTATTGGAGGGATCTAAAGCTTTCGCCAGTCGCGAGATAACGCAGTGTTACTGCTAAACGTTCCATTGCAGAAATCGGTTTCCGAAGCCTATTAGTTTGATTTATAATTAGCGGCTCCACCAGTTCGAGCTAAAAAAAATTCTGAAATCTCGGTTTTTATGCAATCTTTCTGATATGTCTTACCAATAATCGAAGTCAATTGCGTTCATCCGTAAAAAGTTTTTGTATAGCTCTGGAGTTTCTAAACAGAGCTCGCGAAGCAGCTTTGAACAGCATCCAATCTCCTCTCGACGTTGTACCCATTTTCGTACCCATATTCTTTTTTTTTAATTATTTCTTGCTCTTGTAAGACAAAAACTGATGCTGCTTCGCAGCTTAACAAAAGGAAATCTTCAATTTCTTCCATAATTTATTTATTTTTTTCAATGAAATAATTTTTTGTTTTTTCACTGTTTGAGCAAATATTTTTTAACGGCAAATAAACTTTTCAGTGTGACCATGGCGAAAACATTTGCTGTCAAATAAAAAATGTCTGTTGTTTGACTGATGTTTGAACTAACAAAACAGGCAAACAAATATGGCTAATGTGACCACAAAACAAAATTGGTTTGAATTTTCATTTTGTTTTCCCAAAAACGGGCAAACATATTTATTTCAAATATTTGACCAATCTGACCGTACCTTTAGTCACACTATCCAATATTCGAATCTGTACCTTTCACGGCCAAGTCAACGAATGTGAAAAAACGGCTTTTGCATGTTGGATAATTACACGAGTAAGTTGGTGTGGAAACATTTTTGGCAAATTAAAAATTTTTTTGTGTAGTATTGACTTGTGAAAATTATCTATTTCGTAAGAAAAATATTACTAAGCAAAGTTTCAATACAAAACTACAATTAAATAACCATAAAAAAATAAACTTCCACAAGCTTTTCTTAATCAAACAACAATAATTTGATAACAGCTATAATTTGGTAAATTACAGTAGTATCCTTAATTAGATATTATAAGAGAGCAGTAGCTTAAACTATTGCCTTGGTTAATAATAACCAAAGATTATTAGTGATAAATAATATTAAATTAAAACTTATGAAGTAGGTGCAACAACCAGTATCACAGCCACCCACTTCTTATCAGCCCCATTTCTAATCCTAAACTTTGTAATCATATATGCATAATTGCATATATATATATATATATATATATATATATATATATATATATATATATATATATATATATATATATATATATATATATATATATATATATATATATATATATATATATATATATATATATATATATATATATGCAATTATGCATATATGATTACAAAGTTTAGGATTAGAAATGGGGCTGATAAGAAGTGGGTGGCTGTGATATTGTGCATTTACGTTATAACGAGCTTCTTCTATATAGCGAAAAACTCAATTTGAAATAACTTCTTTATTGCAAAGTTCTCATGCAAAAATTCTCAGCAAAAAAGCCCTTGTATAGCGAAATATAAATTTAGAGGCCTCTATACAACGAAATTGCAATAAAATCAAAATGGTAAAGTTACGTTGTAAAAACAGCGAACTATAATTAAACTTCGCCAATTCAGAGCTAATGCCTACATATATCGCAGTAAACTTGCAAAAGCCTCCATCTAACCAATGAAAAGTGAAACTTAAAGCAAAAATTAGATCTTGCTTGTTAGCACGATCATCTAAAATAAACTAAAATAAAGAAAAATGTAAGTTAAGTTTTCTTGATTTCCCCAAGTTTTATTAAACCAAGGCCTACTGTTTATAATTAAAACAACGTAATAATTAACACCAAGTATTTTATGAATCCCTTGAAATTCCTTATATTAAAGATCCACTGTACGTAAGGCGAGGTTACCTTTGACTCAAAGCTAGGGATAATGACTGACAAAAATAATATATTAAGACTTACAATTTTGAAGTTATTTATCAGGTCATAAATAGTAAAATCGAAATAATCAGCACTTTTGAAGCAACTAAGTCAGCAACAGTAAATTATTTATTGGCTGGGGAAAATACCGTGATTGTTTCACGTACACCACGATGATCACCAGCACCCGCATCGCTTTGGAGCCAGGTCAGAACTAATTGCATACTGTGTTTAAGCAGCAGCACTTAGCCATACCACTTCTTCATTACTCACTACCTGGAACACTGGGCAATAGCTTAAGCTTCTCCTCAACATTTCATTCATTTATAATTGATTTTTGTATCTGCTGCTATGGTATCAACGATGACCACTCTTTCAAGTTTGTACTGGGTCCAGCGTTTCTTAAACATTAACTTAAATTTATAGCTAGCGCTGCTTAACCGATAGTATGTTACCATCGAAAAGGGCTCTAAGTTTTTTTCTACTGTCTTGTTTATAAATATTGATTATCACAATTAGAAAACAAAAACCTTTTCATGATTTTATCAAAGTAAAATCAAAAAAAAAAAAAATACCTCAATAAAGTAATTCATAGTATTTTTAATTAGCTAATTTTCAACCAAGATTTGTGGTTATAATAAACAAACTATTGTAATTCTTAACAAAGTTGTTATTACTGCTATTGACAGCTTATTTTTTATAATTTTTCCGCCTATATGAAAATTGTCTTTATATGTACCAGGGAGTATGCTAAAACATAATAAATTTTTTTTCTGCGTGTGGTCAACAATAAACTATTCTTCATGGTAAACTTTTACTCTTTTACTCATTTGAACGAATAAATAATTAAGTTCATTTGTATTTAAGTATGTTATAGTAATATTTACATTATATTATTGTCTTTTGATACTACGTTCGTAGCTAGCTTATTTCTTATTATTACTATTTTCTTTTTTCTAAAATGGTGTGTTTCGATAAGTTAATTATTATCATTTTTTTTATAATAAAATGTTTACTAAAAATACATACATTGTTATTTAATTATATGGTTGTGAACAATTGTGCTATCTGTCGGAGGTTGAGGATTTCAAGCGGAGGCTGAGGATTTCAAGCGGGCTCGTTTGGCACTAAAACGCGCAATTTTGTCCAGTAAGAAAGCAAAATGGGAGGAACTTCGCAGCGATCTAAACAGCAACCCTTGGGGTGTCGGCTACAAAATTGTGACCAGGAAACTGGCTGCAGGTGCTAGCAACGCAGTCTATAGTGGTGGAGAAATCGAGAATATTGTGAAGGATCTATTCCCCACACATCCTCCCACATACGAGCAACATGAACCTCTAACTGACGAGCCATATTCTTATTTTAGCCAAGAGGAGCTCGGACATGCAGCGAAGAGCCTTAAGAAGGGTAAAGCTCCTGGACCAGATGGAATACCAACGGATGCACTCAAACTGTTAGTGGAGAACCGACCAGGGGAAATACTCGCAATGTATAATGCCTGTTTAGCACAGGGTATTTTTCCAAGATGCTGGAAGAGGCAGAAACTGGTACTGGTCAACAAGGGTAGAGGAAATCCAACGCAAGCGTCAGCATACCGCCCTATCTGCTTGCTGGACAATACTGGAAAGCTATTGGAAAAGTTACTGCAGCGTAGGTTGGTGGATTCCATCGAGGCGGCTGGTGGATTATCAGATAGGCAGCATGGATTCCGTTCAGGCAGATCAACGCTCGGAGCTGTTGAAGATGTAGTCAAACACTTCAACAATGCGCAGCACAGACGCTACTATCCAAAGCGCATAATTGTTTTAGCCACGCTAGATGTACGGAACGCCTTCAATAGTCTGCGATGGAGTGATGTAATTGCATCTCTGAGAGATAGATTTCGAACCCCTGGATATTTACTAAGGATACTCCGAAGCTACCTCAGAGACCGAGAGCTGCTCTTTGATACGATAGACGGACAGAGAAGGATGACAATCACATCTGGTGCAGCTCAGGGATCAATCCTAGGACCCATTCTGTGGAACGTCAGCTACGACGAGATCCTCAGAATAGAGATGCCAGAGGACACGCACCTTGTTGGATATGCTGATGATATAGCAGCAGTCATCTCAGCACGAGATGTGGACGATGGCAGAAGAAAGTTAAATCAGGTTGTAATAAGAGTCCAGACCTGGCTGGAAGACCATGGACTGCAGCTCGCCATGAACAAGACTGAGGTGATGCTGATGACGCGAAGCCACATGCCACTGGAGATCAGCATGCATATAGACAACACGTCTCTAGTCACAAAGAGATCGGTCAGATATTTGGGCGTGACCTTGGACTGCCGACTTACCTTCGGGGCTCAAGTGCAGCATGCGGCCGCCAAGGCGGCAAGGGTTACCGGCATGCTTACCAGACTTATGGCGAATATCGGCGGACCAACACAGAGCAAAAGAAGACTGATTATGGAGATCACTAACTCAATACTCTTATATGGGAGTGAGATTTGGGGAGACGTGCTGGTGGGAAAGACTAGACGTAAAGTGCTTGAGACAGTACAGCGCACAGCAGCACTACGGATTGCCTCAGCATACCGTACAGTATCACGAGCTGCAATCTTGGTGATAAGCGGAGTGATACCCATTGACCTACTGGCGCGAGAAAGAAAGGAGGCTTGGGAGTCCAAGAAAATAAATGCTAATTTTAGTGCCGCTGACCTCAGATCACGGACCGTCCAGAGATGGCAAAACAGATGGCGAACGGAAGAATATGGGGCATGGACGGCAACACTTATTCCTAGCATTCAAGGGTGGGTCCAGAGGAGATTCGGGGAAACCAACTATTCCCTAACTCAGTTTCTCTCAGGTCACGGTTATTTCCGAAAGTACCTGCACCGGATGGGTAAGGTGGCAGATCCTTACTGCATATACTGTGAGGTTACGGAAGATGACGCAGAACATACTTTTTTCAGCTGCACAAGGTGGCAGACAGAACGTGATTTACTGAGGTCTCAGGTTGGCGACTTAGGACCCGATAACATAGTTGGCAAAATGCTGGAAAGCGAGAACAGCTGGAACGCTGTGAGACATTACGTGGAGCTAATTCTAAAACGGAAGAAGGTCGATCTCGACGCAGCCCAGCAGAATGAGCAAAATGACGGGCCCAGACGTGGGTAAATAGAGAAGAGTCCTGGAGGACGTAGATCTGGGCCTTCCCGAAGTAATGCAGATAGCGGTCCCGGGAAGGATCACCCCAGAAAAGAGGAGGGAGTTTTTTAGTGGATACACCACACAATGCAGTAGACGACGGTCACTGTAAGTGCGAAGGCATTTTAAACCCTACCTCACCGTCAAAAAAAAAAAAAAAAAAAAAAAAAAAAAAAAAACAATTGTGCTATAGTTGTGTACAGTCAAGTTATGTAGTTGCAACTATAGAATATCGTTAGGGCACACACATGGTATGATTATGGTAACAATGTAGCATAGTTAAAGAAAACATATAATATTGTTTCAGCAACCAAATTTCTTTGTATACAATCAATTCGCAATAATATGTAGTTCTTCGAATATTGTTACCTCAATAATAAATTTTTTTCTGCATGTGGTCAACAATAAACTACAATTGTCATGCTAAACTTTTACTCATGTACTCATTAGAACGACCATGAGACTGCATCTTTAATTTACCTTTTGATTTTTAAATAAAATTATTACCGTTTCTTTTAAATCCCTTCAGAACAAGTGTTAAGGGTGCAAATGTTTCAAAATTCCAATGAAATAATGAAATTAAAATGTTCAAGCAAACCTTTAGTATAGAAAACAACCACATGATTCGGCATCACATTTCGTTTTTCTGAACAACTTTCATACTACGATAAACTGTTTGTTGCGATTTTTTTATTACGATTTGTAGTAGATTTTTTGAAGATCATTAATATAGAAGGTCCCTAGAGACCTTACCGATCACTGACCGTTGGCAAAACCGCCGGTCATCGTAGTGTTAAAAAATAAAATCTTTTTAGGTAATTAAAAATAATAAATTCTATCAATGCAACTCTGTTTCTACTAACTACGAATATTTAAACTTAATGGATATTTTCGAATGCAACCCGTGTATTTTGCTACTTTAGTATACAACTGTAATAGTATGTAGTTTTGCCACCGGGTGTGTATGTAAACGCTTATAATTGTATAAAAGGAGTAGCATTCGTGTAGGAATTTCACTTAAGATTCCTATTTAAGCACGTAAGGCATTATCCAGGCCTTTTTCAAATTAGCGCAATAAAAATATGAGAAAAATTTTAGAATAAGTGGTATAAAAAGTAATCCTTAAAACTTAAATAAATGAATATTTAACACTTTAGATTGTTACAACTTTAAAGGTTTCATTGGAAATTTCGAGACTCTCACTTATTTTACGAATATGAAAGAATAAGAAGTAAGGTTACAAAGAAATCTAAATAGTTTCAGATAATCACATTAGAAGAATCATAAATCATAAAAATCAACAGAATAGCTAATACATCTCCTGGATATGATTTGAATCGAAATTTTCTCCGTCTGGCAACTTTGGTATTCTGCGTTACGATTCCGCTGTTTCTTTCGATTGTATGTACTCTGCATTACGAGTGGAGCTCCGTTTTTTCAGTTGGTTTTTTGTTAACGTAAAGTTTTTCTTTATTTGTGTTTTTAAGTTAAAAAATTTAAAATTTAAAAAAATGCAAGTAGAAAATGATATGAAATGTTCAGAAACTATTAAAACAAAAACACTTAAGATTGTTTGTAATTGATTAATTTAATTTAATTAATTTTTTGTTTGTTTTAGATTTTAAATTTTTGTACAAGAATCTGCAAAGAATCTTAAACCAGCCACAACTCGGTTAAGCGGGGAAGAAGAAACAAAGAATATAGACGCACCTCAAAAGCAAAAATGTATAAAACATTAAATACGCGTCTTTGTTTAAACGAGAGTTCTTTTTATATCTGTAAAACTAAATTATTTTACAACATTTTAATATTACTTTCACAATTACAAATGACAAACTTACAATTGATCGCTCATTTCAAATGGATTGCACCTGTCTCTAATTCTGAACTTTTCAACCCTTGCCAATTTATTTCTCATATGGTTCTCTTCTCTGAACAACAATAATGTAACTGTTATAGACTCCATTCCTCCTTGAAATTTAAAAATAATTAATATCGGACTCTATACTTTTTTTTTTTGGTCTTTCCATATTTACTCACAACACTATTATATTTGTTTAAATATGTAACTTTATCTTCACAATATTCTTTGCTCTGTAATATATATATAAACCACTAATTTTAGTTTGTTTTTATTTTATTTAACAATTTTTTATTAAACTTTATTAAGATTTTATTTTTAATTATGTATACAAACAACATTTTGAATTAAATTTGACATTTGTTTATGAAAATTACAACATACTTGCTTATTTTGTTTTTCATTTCCACATTTCACAGTGATGCTATTAATTTTGTAAACATTGTTGTCTTCTTCTTTTTCTTTCGATTCCGTTTTTCTTCAGAATACCGATTTTCGATCGCAACGGAACTGAATGCGAAGACTTAATCGAAACCCAGAATAGGGGTGATCAAAATACAAAAAATACTAGTTACGCCCCATATTGTCTACTCGATCGTTGTAATAAAATATTGATACATAAAAAAATTTGTTTGATTGTTAAATAATTTTCATTACTAACCTTGAAGTTCAAATTAAGAAAGAGGTTGCGGCAGCCATTTTTTTTTATTAATTTTAATATATAACTTTTATAAAAAGATAAGAACTATTTAATATATTTTCTAACGCATATGACGGTTTTTTAATATGACTAATCGTGGAGTTAACTACAAACCTAGTTCTTGCTTAAAATTATTTTGAATAAATAATATGTAATCACGCATTTTGAAAATATGTTTCCGTATTTTTTATCCGCTACAGCTAAGAATAAAGTTCGTTCAATTTAATTAACTGAAAAACCATATCAAATTAGGCTGAAATAAACATTTAACTAATTATGCCTCTCCTTAAAATGAAATTGACAATAATAAATCATAAAGTTATAAAAGTTCAACACGCATAGAATCGCTCATGTGTGTAAAAGGATAAACTCCTCATTTTAAAGGCTGATTGGTTTTCGTTATAGTGATGGTCGTTTTGACATACATATTTACATTTAGTAAAAATGTTTCTTTTTGTAAGGGAATAAGCCAAATCGTGACTTAGCATTTAAGAAATAAAATTATGTTTGTGAACTAAAACAGGAATGTCTAATATACACATACAGGTGCTAGTTTACAGCCACATTTATTTTCTTATATTAGACAAGAGTTGTTCTTAAAGTTTTTTGTGATAAAATAACCAATACTTTTAAATATTTGAAGGTATGCTATATTTAATAAACCAAATATTTTTTTTTTGTGAATTTCATTTAATATACTTTTCAGGATATTGAGTATCCTGAGCTTGCATCCTTGCACATTTATTCTGCTTATAGATATACCCGTACCAGTTTCCATGATCATGGGATTGGCTGGTAGCTAGTGCTGCATCGTGGTGAGCCGAAGGCATCAGTAACCGGATATGAGCAGTATTTCTTAAAAAATCTTGCAGTATAAGATTTTCTCCAGTGCCCACCACTTTACAAACGTCCTATACGTTAGCATGAGCCTTTCTCAAGTCTTGCTTTCTCAACAGCTGCTTTACTGGCACTTACCTGAACATTTCATTGACATTTTAACTTAGAGTCTAGTAAGATACTTCACATTCTCCGAGAATGTGAAGAGAGGTAAACTGTTGGGAGTATATAAACATTCTAAGACTGAATTCAATTATCCACTCCGAATTTTTCAGAAAAATGGATGGCAGATTTATAAGTATGAAATCTTTCGGGGTGGAGTGCGAGGTGCTTCCAATTTTCGGGTTAAAGATCAATAGTCATCTTAGCCATGGTTGCTTCGTTTAGTTGCTATGAAATATAATACAACAACAAACATGCTGGGACCTTACCTCTATTATGCCTCTTACTCGGGTTCAGTAGAGATTTTATTTCCATTTTTATTTTGTGAACCATTTTATGCATAGTCTACTCAACGCGTAACAGATATGGCTTCTAAAAAATATTAATCAAAAAAAAAAAAAAAATGAGGCATCAGTGGCAGTGAATAGATGACGGAGAGCTGCGCACAATTAAGCATTGCTTAAGTTAGCTCAATAAAAATTTTGTTAATTCTAGCTCTAGCTAATACCAATCTGTAAGGTTTGAATATTAACGAAACAAAGGAAGCAATTAAGCAAACAATTATAAAGGTAGTCAATTTGTATTTTATCTATTAGCATGTATATTTCTAATATTACTAATTAAAATTTTTACTTTCTCAAATATTTTTCTGTGCTCAACAATTGTTAATAAATTTAATTTCTTGTGCCTTTGTGCTTTCATCAGTACATATGCAATGAACAAAAATATATATAACGAAACAATGATTGGTATGTTTCATAAAATTAAATTATTGACCGAAAATATACAACTATTTGGCTGGCTGAGTTGCATGAGTATCACTTTAGAAACATGAGACTCGGGTCCTCACGATCTTTAGTGTTTACGTGAAATTAATTACAACAATAATATAGGATGAACCTAAGCCCAATAAACGATTTATAGAAGAAAAGTTTATATGATAGAAACTAACTAATCTAATGTATGTTAACACTAATTGGTTTGACTTGATCTCGAACATATTTCAAATCTGTTTTGTTTTTAAGCAAACCATATTTGAAATTAAAATATTCTCATATGTTTTACTTATAAATAAGAGTGTAGGAACAAAAAGTTTTGAATATAATATAGTTCGTTCTATTAGGTGGCCACTGTAAGTGCAAAATTTAAAGTTCACATACATATGTCCTTATATGCATGCAATGTTTGTGATTATTGCCATATATAAAACCAATGACACATTTTGTGTCACTATCAAACCCGCATTACTTATAATTTGATATATTAAAGCTTATAAGTTTCCTAATTTGATAAGCACATTTTCACACTTCTATTTACATAAACTAAATATAATAATGAATAGTTTCAATCTAGTATTTAAATCATGACAAAGCCAACAACGTGCACGTCATATCGCGTGCTCTTTCTCAAAATTGTAAGTGGTAAAATTATGTACATAAAAACTTATACATGCTAGTATGTGTTCACGGTAAGGTTGGTGGAGTGCTATTGTTAATGGTTTTCATGTTTATGGACTGTGATTATGAACATGGTTATAACTTGAACTATTTTTTAAGCAACAAAACCTCTGAAAAAGGTGCGTTTTCAAGGAAAATTTCCAAGTTTTATGTTTTATAGCTCAGTTGAAATATTACTTTAACTCAGCACTGGATAGTTTTTGTGTCTTTTGCTTTTAATGGTGAAATACGAAAGGGTTTGGCATTAGTATAGATCTTGTCAGGTTTTTAAATGTGAACGAATTGTGAGGGGAGATAACTATAATAAAAAGTTGTAGCTTTTTTTACAAGAAAAACAAAAGAATATGTTCATATTTTTTCAACATAATATGGATTTCTCAAAAAATTGTTAGCACTAAGAAATTAAAATGAATTAGCGAAAAACTAGCCAATAAAATAAGGTATCTATGCTCATAAGCGATAACAACCTTAAAACAAAATTCAGTTATATACATATGTAATACTAGGATATTACCCGCTTCTTTGTTAGCGGATGTTATTTAAAGAAATAGTCCATATATACGAAATACTCGTAGCTCAAAAAATAGAAGAGACAATAATTTATGTTAACTACGTATTATCCGTTTTTTATTATATTTTTGTGTTACCTGGTCAAAGTCCGAAGATATATAATTACCGATTTTACCCTCTTTTTCCCGTTTTTACTCCTTTCTGGCTCGAATTATCAAAAATCTCGCCATAGTGGATCCATACATCAGTAGGACTGTCTATATACGAAATTTGATTACTCTTGCTTTATCCGTTAGGGCTGCGCGATGATCCCCCAGTCAATCACAAAATTATATATGTATGAACATCACGCCATCATTTCTGATTGACACAAAAAATTGTTTAGTTGTCATTCCGCTGAAGAACAAAAAATCCTTCTTCTGTGGACGTACATATGTATGTATATAATGTTATCATTTCTTTCTGTCTCCCCTTGAAACATAATTAATATTCATTATTATTTTCTACGAAGCACTAAAGGCGTGTTATTTTAGGCAGAAATTTTGTCGTTTAAATATACATACATATGAATATCTATACACATATAAATTATCTTCAACAGAATATACGTGTGTATGTGTATGCATAGAGAAATGTTTTCGAATCACGGTAAATTGTAAATTATCCACCACCGTTTGGAATATTTCTTGTGGGTTGCTTGCTTAGGTTCTTGGTTGCTGGTTAAAATTAATGGGTGTGTTTGCTATTTAAATGTTTGCGGTTAATTAATCTGTTTTGCGGGATACTTTTTGTATCGTGTGGCTTAAAGCGGACGTAAACGCCCTCTGTTAAATAGAAGCAGTTTTTAAATCCATATTTCTTTCTTTAACAAAATTATGGTTGTGTAACTTTATACTAAAAGGTGGAAGAAAATTAAATTCTTTATTTTTACTTTATTAACACGAGCTCTTTGACATTTAAAAATTTTTCCTTCGACCAACTGCAAATAAATAAAACAAAATATTTGAAATTTGTGTTGTGGACAGATGTGCGACCAGCTGTCCTTAGTCTTATGGCCAATTTTTGACTTGATATTTATACATACATATGTGAAATTGGTTAGTTTTTAATTGAGTTTAAGTGCAGTGCATCAAAGGTATTGTAGCACCTCTTCATTTCCAAACTTTATCGAAGCCTCTCCACACAAAAGCTGTTTTTTATTGGAGCAAAAAAATTATTATTAAAGAAAATAATTAACTTATTACCGTCGACGAAAACCTTTCTTCAATAAAGCCGTTTAATGATTATATTATTAGTATTTCATTTCATGCTATTGTTTTTCACAATATTAAGATATTGCTTGTAGTTTTGGAGATGCTACTTAAAGCATACACACCGACTCATGTATGAGCTGTTTTGCATGAGGTGTTTTCACATCTCTTAGAGACCCGTGCTTTCTAAAATGTTTGGATTTTTTTTTTAATTGTATTCACATTTTAACGATTAAATTCACGAAGTGCATGATATTAATTTTGATTTGAAAGCTTATTTTAATAGCAAGCCTAAATAACGTTAACTTATTGCTGTATTGTGTGTCTTTCCACGGTTCAAATTGAATAAGTCCAGAATTTAAAAATGTCAAATGAAATTCAAAAAAGGACTTGACATTTAGGTGTGGCTCACATTCAACAGCTACCCTTAAAAGTAATCAACACTGGACACGAATAAAGGTCGATTTGGTAATTTGGGTGGCTATTGGATTGTGAAGTTTGGCTCAAAGCGAATTGAAAAAGGTAAAGTAGTTGTCAGAATTACTTTATGTAAAGCAATTCAGACATTCAGTTGTTAAATACGTTCTTAATTTGAATAGGTTCGCTTTTCTGTCTTCTTGGAGTTAAAAAAGATTCAACGTTTTTGACGAAGACAAGAAAAGTAAATATAAAGCCTTATTAACACCGAAATGCTACTATATTACAATATTTTATAGTAATCTATAGCGTTGAGGTATGGCAGTCACACTGGCAGAGGCTTTGATTGCTGGCTATCTATATTTTACATATTGCTTATTTTTGAATTTCACTACAATCTCCTTTTTTCCTGTTACTTGGCATTCACTGAGCAATATTCAGTTGATCTCAAATTGATTTTTTCGTTGTTTGTTCAGCCTTTATTTCTAACAAAGATTTTTCACTTGTCTATGAAAAGTTTGAAATGTCATTCATATTATCTATTATGCAAAAGCTTGTTAACTTAATTAAGCGGTTTATAAATGAAGGTTTTAAATTTAACGGTTTTTTCTCTTCTTCTTCTTCCTGTTATTTTGTATCAATTTATTTATTTTGGCAATTGTTGAGGATAAAACAACGGTCCATTATATATAGTAAATGTGTGTATGTATGCATTTCTTGTCGAAATTTTTGTTTGGCATTGCTTATAATATTAAAATCTAAAAACTAATTTCATGCTACAAACCACAATCATAAAGAGTTGTACACAGAACAAAAGCAGCAACAGTTTTAAGACCTTTAACTACAAATTTAACGAACACACATCTACAGTAATAGTTATAAGTACAATATTACAAAACTACATAGATGTTTATCGATATCAGTTTCATGTAAATATAGATAAAACCAACACATAAATGCTTATGGCCTTTGTAACACATAATACTTTGGCTTCGAATTAGAAATATTTATTAAAGTATAGTGTAAAATCGAAAAGTATGGAGCATATGCAAATATATATACATATATATATATATATATATATATATATATATATATATATATATATATATATATATATATATATATATATATATATATATATATATATATATATATATATATATATATATATATATATATATATATATATATATATATATATATATATATATATATATATATATATATATATATATATATATATATATATATATATATATATATATATATATATATATATATATATATATATATATATATATATATATATATGTATATATATATATATATATATATATATATATATATATACATATATATATATATATATATATATATATATATATATATATATATATATATATATATATATATATATATATATATATATATATATATATATATATATATATATATATATATATATATATATATATATATATATATATATATATATATATATATATATATATATATATATATATATATATATATATATATATATATATATATATATATGTATATATATATATATATATATATATATATATATATATATATATATATATATATATATATATGTATATATATATAGGCTTACGTCATGAAATTCTTGCTATTTAATTTACAGATATGTATAACAGATCAGTAAATTATAGTTTTGGTTGATTATTTTTTTTTGAGGTATTGACAATAACTACCAATAAAATAAAACGCTAAATAAAATAAAACGGAAAAATATGTGGATTTTCTAGTTTTGTTTTCCAGTTTAGTGCTACTTAAAACTCTAGGCTACATATATCATGCAATTTAACTTTCTCTTCACATCTTTAATATATATTAACCAACCTAATAATTAATATTCTCTTTTTTATACATTTTTTTGCACAGAGTCCTACAGAATTTTTCCTCTGATTCAAGTTTATGTTTTATATGTAAGTTAGTTTTCCAAGCTCTGGACTTAAAGGGCAAATCCTCAACCCTATTACTGAAACTTCGCTATCATAGCCCCTATTCTTCGAAACGGTAACAGCTAGAGGACTGAAATTATCACAGTATATGTAGTTACATGGTAGCTACAACAAAACATACTAGATTAGACTGTCTCCATACTAGAATTTGCGCTGGACTTAGGATTCAGAAAGGATATGTGGCTATATAGTCTCTATAACAACAACAGCTAAGAACAAAAAAATAAGAATGCGTACAGTAAACTGAAAATAAGCTGTACGTTTTGAGTCGTAACAGATAGAGACTTTAAAACTGCATGACCTCTATAACAATAGCTACCAAAACGTTAACTTTAAGTAGTGCCCAATACACAGAGAAATTCCTTAGTTGGAAAATTAGCTGTAAGTACTAAAGGCAGGCGTATGACAAGAATTTGTGAAATTCGAAGCGATCATTGCAAAAAAACACAACTTAAATCCTAGTTGATTCTGCCACTCATAGTGAAGACTCTGCGTCAGAAGAGACTGCGCCAGAGTAAAACGGTGCCGAAAAGCATAAACGGTGTTTAAATGATGCAGTAGCAACAAATGATGCAGTTATAATAAATGATAAGGAAAAAGCCGATTCCAAATATTGTTATTTTCACTGCCACAAGAAAAAAGAATGTCAAAAATAGTGTGCCACAAGTGCAAGAACTTTATGCCACAAGTGTGTTGCTTTTAAGTGTGTATGTAAATTGCTCTTGAATTCTAGTAAAGTTACTAAAATGCTCTAGTAGAAATACTAGAATTTATGCTGAAGATCAGATCCTAAAAATATCTTTGATTTTGTTGACTCTTGCGAACTAGGTAAGATATTATTGTTCATTGCTTAAAGTACTTGCCCTTTTCTTATAAAGCTTCATAGCTTATAACTGTAAAACGCTATCACGCTTATTTCGGAGACGCCACAGTGGGGCATTGCTTAATTACCTACTCTATCATTAAATGAGAATACATACACGAGTCCAAGTATATATAATGATATACTGACGGACCATGACTGCTGAACATAATTATGTGTGTAGTTAATATATATGAAGTTCTGTTTAAGGCTTCATCCTTAAGAATTTATTGTTGCTATAATTGTTGCCTTCTGCTACTTGCATACCGTGTAGTTATGTTTTTGTCTATTCTCTTGAATTTATATTAGTTTACTTTAAGCATATAACGCTCATGGATATGCGAGACAATTAACATTAACAAACTTTGTGTTGATTATTCTAGAGCACTAAAACTAAAGAATACATATGTAAGCAAAGTAACGCATTAGAGTTCAGCACAGTCTTATATAAAACTAAAACTAAACTGCTCAAGTACAGGGTTTAAATGGAACAGTGGTGTATAGTATATAGAGTTATAAACTGCTAAGTGTTAAAAAACACAACAACTATGTACTTTATTGCCATTTGCACCTCCGAAGCGTTGTTAGTAACGTAGCAGCATGTTACGGAACTATGCACTACTTTATAGAGCTAAATAAGCAATAATTTAAAAAAAAATCAAATTTAGGGTTGACTAAGAGTTTTACAAATGCCTAGAAAGAAATGAACCTTAAATAGAATTCTAGCAACATATGTATATGTCGGCTACATTTTTTCTCTCTATTAAAACGTTTGCTTTATTTATTTCTAGGCTCTAGGTCGGTGTTGTTTTAAATAAAACTCTTGTATGTTTTATTTTGCATTGTTTTTATTACTTTCAATATATTGAGTACGTTTGGTAATTTCCTTCAGGAATTTTGGTAAGGTCATCAGTCTTATTATAATGCATGTTGAGCTTTTACTTTTAATATAATGAGACGACTTTACAAAAATTCCTAAAGGTACTCGAAATATTAACAGTAATAAAATCAATGCAAAATAAAGCATACAAGAATTTTATTTAAAACAACACTGACCTTAAGCCTAGATATAAAGAAAATCAAATATTTTAAATTCATAAATCAAATAAATCTAACAACGTTTACTACTAAAACTGTGTTATAAGGTTAAAGATGTTATCGTAGTGTCTTAAATACCAATCTGTTTTTCTAATAATTTTTATGTTTTAAATACTTTTTTTGACGAAAATTGCAACAATTTATTATAAATATTTAGAACATAAGGACTATAAATATTATATAATGTTTATTATTTTATAAAATTTTTCAATAAATAGACGAAATCCTTAACAAAGTATCAAAAAATTAATGAGATTTCGGGTGCAAAAATTATTAAAACACTGTTTCAATTTAAGCTAAAAAGCACGCCACAACTATTAGTAGACTTATACCTAACGTGGATGTTTATGTTATGCCGGCCATATATCACGAAAATTTAATGCTCATGTCTGGCACTGCGTAAACAAAAGTTGTGAGACACATTATGCAAGTAAAGTGTACAAGTTTTCATTTCCAAATTATAAGCCAAGAAGACACATGTTCAAATAACGCGTTTATTTACATGTATTGCATATTTAATTTACTACTTAATAGAAGTGAAAGCAATTGATTTTCAATAAATATATTATTTAATTTATTCTACCCTTCAATATTTTTTAAATTTATTGTTATAGTCACTTCTGATTTTGTGACTCGTAGAAAAACATTAAGCATAAAATTTTTGCTGCTCCAACATTTCGTGTTCACTCTGCAATAACAGTCAAAATCTGCAGGTATTCAACTTATACTACGCAAGTTCACTGAATAGTTTTACAAACTTAAGTAGATATCAGGTAGGTTAGGTTGATTGGAGTGGTTTGTTTTCCCATGTCTTGTGACAAACACCTAAGCCAGTATAGGCTATAGTTTGACTCATTGGTCTATAGGAACTCTGTCTCAGTCACAAAGCTCCTCAGTTTCTTCGAACATATGCCCCGTAATAGTGTTATGTCTGGTAAGGAGTCTCTCCCAAGATGTCAGGATCGTATTTGTGAGAAGGAGGGACACTGGCATAAATAGTGCTCTAGTGTCTCGCTTTCCTCCCCACATGCTCTACATTCATCTCCTCCCGCTATTCCTATGCGGTTAAGATGTGCCAGTGGTTGAGAGTGGCCTGTCAGAGCTCCCATCAATCTACTTAATTTGGGCTTGATAAGTCTTAGCAATCCCCCCGTTATTTCCTCATCTGGATCCCTCCATAGAATTCTTGCTTTGATGAGTTAAGAGGGGTCCATGCGCCCAGTTCTTTAGCTCAGATTTAACTGCATCGAAAGGTTTCGCTTATACCAAGCTTATGTTACTTAACTCTCTTGCTCTTGAAGCAAGTGAGTTTGCTCTTTCATTTCCAGTTATTCCCGCATGCCCTGGCACCCATATGACGCGCAGTTCACCGTTAGACGAGTAACTGTTAATAACGTTTTTGCAATCCCAAACTGTTCGTGATTTAATCCTCTCAGCTGAGATGGCTCTAATGGTCATTTGAAATGGCCTTCAATGAAATGGCCTTCCCATTTCATTGACCTCCCTAACACACTCCGTAATTGCCCGAATTTCCGCCTGAAAAACTGTAAATGCAAAGATGTGCAAAGTCCGGCAGACGAAATGACAGTTCCGTGGTATTTTCAATATAAATACCTAGTCCTATTTTTCCCCTCGCCCTAGATCCATCCTTGTAATAATGAAGACCCATGGGGATCTGGTTAAAAGGGCCGGTTATCCAGGAATGCAAGTCAGGAATCAATGTTTTGCAATTGGCCTCTAGTCTGGCCTCCGGTATGCGATCTGAATTCACATTTTCCGGTATAGACTCGCATGTTAAGATATCAAATCCACTTTGTTACTTAGTTCACTTATCGTAACCAGCATAAACGCCGCCATACACTACACCAGTGCCAGACTTCATCACTGAACCGCAGCCAAACACTGCATCACTGCGAGACTTGAGCACTGTGTAATATATGGACGGAAACATCGGCCATATATTACACATTTGAAGAAAGTATTGACGAATATTAGTATCCTCGATATTTTTTCACCTTCACTTTCTTTTAACGCGAGTGAAGTTTCAATTATAGTTAAGAAAACCACAACAACAATATAGAACTGTTCGCTGGGATACCACACAATACTATTATTTTGAGGCAAAATGTAGTTTACCTAAAAATCATTTGGCAGGGTAAAAGTAATGTTTTTTGTGCCTCGAGCTATTTTATAATTAGACATTGCAAGATAAGAGTAACCATAATAACAGCACCAACTATGAGAATAGCAAAGAAAATTTCAAGATGAAATTCAAGATGAAACAAGTTGAAGAAAAATATATGCGGTATGAAGTCATATTTTCGTACACAAGTGTAAGCTACTTAGAAACATACCTTCGAATTGTATAAACAATTTGTGTAAGAGTTAAATACTTAACAGAGGAAGGTCATGCTGGTTGAATTTACGTAACTTCATAAACACATGTGTTCATGCTTTTATATAACCAAATATATCTAGGTTGTGACGACTTGACGTGCAAATACCTTAATAAGGAGACGGAGTATTATTTTTCACAATTATAAAATCAGTTTGATTTTCTGGACTCGCTTATACCCAAGTAAATCGAAAGAATCCTTGGAACGTTCCACTTCTAACATAACGATTATTGTAGCCGTCGCACAGTGGACCATTTTACGAGATAGCGGTCAAAAATCCATAACTTTTGATCGAATTAGAACTTTCACTTAAGGTTTTTTTTCTGTTTAGCAGGTGAGACTTTTAGCTTAAATTCTCGATATAGAACTTTTTCAAAACATAATAATGGAACTAATGAACTAAATTTTAAATTAAAAAGCACTCAGTAAATAGAAATCTGTCTTTCAAATTACGACAATTATAAATTAATAAAACTATAAAAAGCAAAAAAAGAATACAGGCTAATACTCTGTTCGTACATGCAGCAGTATTCAAATTTTAACAATTAAGGCCATTATTGCGACTAAATTTGCATATAAAAATTACAATTAACTTATTGGCAAATAAGGGATAGTTGTTTTAATAATTAGTAAAATGTATAATGCAACACTGATAGAGTTGTATTAACAGTACTAAATGAACAAGCTTTTACAACAACAGTACTTATTGAACACACCTTGTTAAAAGTTGACTAAGCAAACGTCAACAAAATAAATAAAAAACTAAAAAATGGAAAAGCAAATAGAGGGTGAGTTTTTTATTTATATAAAATTTATATTATCTATTTATTGTAAATAACTTATTTTTTGCATCAGCAGTTGTGAAAGCGAAGAAGCATTTTCAGGAAAATTACGAAATTCAAAAAACAAAAACAAATTATTGAAAAAATTTGTTTAACAAACTTTGGAGAAAAATTTTTGTCCCGCCTTAAAATGTATTAACAACATTCATGAACAACATAATTATAAAAGCAAAAATACAAATTCATATTTTTTTGGAAAATTTATTTAAAATAATAAATTGATGCTGTACGTTAAGTGAAATCTTCTAGAAATATATAAATTGAGGAATAGTTCCAACTCTTAGGGAATGGATTTCAACATGTATGTTTTGTTAATACATTTGTACATACATAGCAGGTGGGCCAAAAGAAGTCATCCGATGTTGTTTGACTTTCAGAATATCTTTTGTGTCTCGTGCGGTGTGTGCCGTTGCTCCGTCCTGTTGAAACCACATGTCCTCCGCATCTAATTTGTTTAATTGCGGTAGAAAAATTAGGGTCACATGGCCCTATAGCGCGTTGTCGTTTGATCAGCAGCGTCCTCGAAGAAAATTAACCGATAACTCCTCCACCGTGAACAGCGCACCATGCTGTCACTTTGACCTTCTTTCCTACGTGAATATATTCTTAAAGCTTTTAGCAGACAGCTGAAAACAATTACCTCATTACTTCCAACCAAACCTATGCTTGAATCATTTCAAAATGTCCCTTTTGGCATAACCATTCTCTGAAAAATATCATTTCACAGCCAATGGAATTATGTTGATTTTCCAACGCCAAATAACTCACCAACCACTCGGCACTCGCCAGATGAGCTAAAGGTAAATAATGCGATGGCTACATGCTTTTGCTGCGTTATCACTTTTTGCCACTTTATTTCCACTTTTTGAAGGTCTTCCAATAAGCGACAAAGGATGTCAAAGCTTTCACGGGTCATCCCTAAATGCGTCATTGTGCTTACAATTGAACTCCCAGAATGACGAATGGTGATTCTGTATATCGAAAATGCAATAATCATACATGGGCATACTGCATTACTTTTTTACTGCATTACGTGTTTCAGTAATCAGTAAAAAGTACTGATTACTGGAAAAAAAATCAGTATTCAGTAAATTTTACTGGTTACTGAAAAGAGAAATCAATATTCAGTAAATTTTGCTGATTATTGAAAAAAAATTCAGTATTCAGTAAACTTTACTGGTTACTGGAGAAAAAAACAGTATTCAGTAAATTTTACTGATTATTGAAAATAAAATCAATATTCAGTAAACATTACTGGTTACTGAAAAAAAGCAGTATTCAGTAAATTTTACTGATTATTGAAAAAAAATTATTATTGCCAATAATAGATTTAATCAAAATTGTCTACTTCTACTTACCAATTTCCATAAAGCATTTTTGGCATGAACATTCTTCTAATATTGAAAAAAGCAAGAGCTGCTGCTTCGTCAAACTCTGCAGGATTTTAAAATTTTTCTTCTTTCTTTTTTTAATAATATTCAATTTGGATTCAAAACTGGCACTCACTCTTTGGAAAAGTTCTATGATTCTATTACATAATAGAAAGGCTTTTTTTAAAACCAAATTTTTTTCCATTTTGTATGATACAAAATAATCAAATTTTACGGAAAAATTTAAACAATAATTTCTTTACCTGTCAAATGCTATTTGTCGCAGCAATATTAAGTATGTATGAACACCGAAAAGATATTGTAAATTAACTGAATATTGTTTTAAAAGGCATATGTGAACAGAGTATTACGGTATGTTCTAGGTAGCTTTGAGTTTTAAAGATCCCTATTTATTACGCTTTTGTACCTACCGACACATATTGTGGCATAGTATCGTCTAAAGGTAGTTTAGCAAAAGCAAAAAGCTTCTGTTGGCTCTTACGGTAATAAGTATCTATTTTCGTATTTATTTTTACAATAATGTAATTACAATTTGCACTGCTTCTAGATATTGCAACTTATTTTTTACTTTACTTTGTATTTATACGAGGTATAGTTAATACTGCTTGGTTGAAAAAAATTTCTGTACTTAGCTCTCATATAATATTGCTGTACTTTATTTGACTCCTCGTATCCATTTCATATGTGGCATAAATTAGTTGCTTTTCTGGTAGTTGTGGAGCAGATTTATTATTCTTCGTATTCCGACTAAGCTAATTTTGTTCTTCTTCTTGTACCTATTTTATGGATATTTGGTGTTCAAAAGGATACAAACAAATGCCTAAATGTATAAAGTTAAACATACTGCCGTAAATGGAGAAAAAAACAAAAGAAAAAAACATGTATAACAAACACCTCTGAAACACATTATTAGTCAAGCATTTCAGAGCACACACATGTGAATATATGTACATTCTTTTATACGAAAACGAAAATGTGCTTAAGCTTGCGAGTAAAAGCCCCATTAATTAGTTTTTGAAAATATTCGTAAAGGATGTAACTAATTAATTAATAAAGTCATGTGCTTAACACAAGAAACTATAAAAATGTATATTAGATTAAAGCTTTTCCTTTCTCTTTGAATTGAAATTATTAACATGATTTATCTATGGATTCCGCTTATTTAGTTGTTTTCATGCATAATTTATGGATACGAAATTACCTACAATTATGCTTACAGGAATAACGCGGAAATTAATTTGCATCTTGTGTTTGACAAAAAAAAAAAAAACACACGGCGGATGGGTACCAGGTAGAAGATAATTTTAATTGGGAGCTTCTCAGAACGGCACTCATAGAAGTTATGAGAACTAATAGAAGTTGGAACACTAACGGAACTAAACAGAATAATTAGAGCTTTAATAACTGCATGCATACAAACGTATGAACATATGACCATACAGGTATACAATATATTTTTGTATATATAATATAAAGCTACAGGATTTTTCCGATTTAACGAACCTACTTGTTGTCAGGCCGGTTCGTTAAAGTGAATTGTTCATTATATCCAGTACTAACTTAAATTGGAAAAATGTCCTATATTTCAATCAAAACTCAAGGTATACATAGTGTTTTTAAAATTCTATTAGAACAATACACATATTTCAATAAAATAAAGGTAAAAGTACAACTAACAAAAAACTATATTGCAAAAATTATTTATTTAAAAAATTGGTTAAACACACTCTGTTTTTTTGGAACTGACATCTTTCTTTTAGTGGCTTCCTCTTGAAGCTCTCTCAAAAGCATTAAACTTAAGCTACTATATATTGTTTTGGTGAGTCCAGTTAATGCAAGCTTCGAAATGCTTAGTGGCATCTTCGTGTCTTATTCTGGGTTCCTCAATTTACCCATTTTGATGTAAAGTAGCACAAATTATTTCACGCAACTGACTCTCAAATGATATCAAAGAAAACCATTAAAAGACGAAAGCTAACGGTACATTTTTCTTTACATTTCTTATCCCCGATTTTTGACTTGGGATTTAAATACAAAATTAATAAATTTTCTTTAAAATTTAAGTTGGATTTAAAATAGCTTTCTGTTTTACAGTCTAAAATAATTTTTGGTAATTAATTGTAATAAAAGTAGGGCAGCATAATGTAAGTGTCAAAAAATTATCGATAACTCAATAAAAAACACTGTTTAAACAAATTTGGAAGCAAGTGAAATTGTGAAAAGTTTAGAAAATAATAAATTGTTTTGTAAAAATTATTAAAATGAGTAGTAAAAGTGATAAAAGGACTCCCAATTTCACTGCCACAGAAGTTGATTACGTTCTGGAAATAATAAAAAATCAAATTATGAAACAAACAAAAACATATGCAATTTTCTTAATTCGCAGAACAAAACCAAAATGTCAAAATCATATGGCAGTACGAAAAACTTAAATCGATTTTAAATGGGCAGGGCACGCCGTTTAAGTTTGATTTAAATAGCAACTGTTTGACTCAATTTTGTATTTAAATCAAATTTAAATTGAAATGGCATTTAAAATCCAAGTCAAAAATTGGGGGTTAGTAATTTTTTAGTAGCAATTATGCTTGTATATGATTTGATGTTTGTTCATTATACCGAGTACGAAAAAAATGTTGTGTTCGTTATATAAGGTATTCAGTTAACAAAATTTTGCTGTTCGTTAAATGCGATGTTCACTAAAACAAATGTTCGTTAAATCGGAAAACTACTGTAATAGTTTTTTAATTTTTTCTACATGCTTATACCTGTACACTATAAGTTGTGAAGGATGTAATAACAAATACCCAAAAGACATTTGAGTAAATCCACATTTGCTAGAATCAAATGCGTTGCTCTTGTTTTAAGTGCAGGTTATTCAAGCGATAAGTACTTTCTTTCAATCATATTATTGCTGCAATTCGAACTTAAAAACAAGCATGCCGTAATTCATTTAAGTACACGTGCGCTTACCGTACGTTTAATACCGCTTGCGCTTGATTACACGACGTAAGAACTGATTTTCCTTCTGAGTATAATTTTGCACTTGACTCGATATTTTCAAAACCTATTTTCTCCCGAATCCGTACTTAAAAGAAATGTTGGGTGAACCCACGAATTTCATGGTCATTTCAGGCCACAACAAGATTGATCTTCTTTACTAATCCCCATTCGGTTTCCACTAAGTACGCCTGTGTCTTACCCGCGCTTAAATTTTTAAGAACGATTCGTACTACAAGCGAGCTTCCTATTTTCAGGAAATGTTGCGAGAAGACAACATGTTGCTTGTTTTAATTCTTCAAACTTTTTACTAGTAATTTTGTCCACTGAATAACAAGTAAATAACGATTTCTTGAGAGAGGTTATTAGACTTTTTAAATTTTTAAAAATTATCTATCTGCACAAATTTTCTTTTTGAAAACCTTTTATCAACATTGAATAGTGAAAATTGTTCTAAACGTAAACATTTTTGAGATAAAATAAGTACTTGAGGCAAGAGAACGAAATACAAGAGGCGTGTGCAGATTAGAGCCCCTTTTTGCTAATAATAAAAATTCTCAAACTCTGAACCTATTTCGGCAACACTTAGATAGATCTTTGCTCTCAGATATTGCTTTTTTCCTTCTGAGTATTCAGATATATAAGAGACGTCAGCCAACCAACTTCGTACACAATCAAAGTTATTTCATTTACAGGAACTTGAAAACACATTCTGACTTTTTTGTGTGAAAGTTGTTTTCGCGTCAAGTTTTTGTTTTTTACTTTCAACTTGCATATTTGCTTAATATCTTAGACTTTCTAGAAAATACCTTTACCATGCAATTGATTCTTGATTATTAGCTTACTTAAAACCTTTCCGTAAAGATATTATTAATATTCGTTTAAGTGGATCGATTTGTAAGAATCAATTTTTTTCCAATAATTGCAATCAATTTTCAATAATTTAATCAGAAAGACTTCATCACTCGTTAAGTGATGTTGTCATGAAATTTTTTTTAGAGAAGACTAAAAAAGTACAATTGAAACCCCTATTGGCTGCGGGACATATGTACCAATGCTGTTTCACGTCCACCATGTTCATGTTGTCTTCAATCATGTACCACCATACAAAATCATAAAAAATTTAAATTCGGACTACTCGAAAACTATTTTTTTTTATGTGTCGCAGTAGAACTATTTTCCTCATGCCAAAAGCTCTCGAAAATTAGATGGAACAATATAAATTGCTAAAGCGGTCCACCCTAACATTCGTATTTTGGCGAAAGGTGTTTTTACTTTCCGCTTTTTTCTGCTTTTAGTATTAAAGCTCTTGAAAAAACTCTAAACTTCAGAATAACAACTGTATCTCTTTTTTAAACTTTTAACATTTTAAAGCAAGGCACTGTTTCCATATCTTTTTGTGCAGCAAATCGATTATACGCTTTGCTTGTCATAAGCACCTTGTTTAGTTGTATTGCAAAGACTCACTTTTATTAAAAAAACAAAAATATGTATACGAGAAGCAATCAAAATGCCGTCTAATTAAAACTTTTTGTTCAGAGAAATAAAAACAATTTCACATTATCGATTGTGAAAGTCAGAAAAGTTGATTGCTAACATTTCCAATTATATTAGCGCTCAAAAGTTCAGAAAAAAATTTATTCAAACAAAGTTGAAATCTGCTTATATTAAAACTTTTTTAAATTATTTCATGAATTTCCATTATTTCTGCAACATTAAAATGAAAATTTATCTCATAATTGCAAATATTTTTTCTTCTACTTACTTTCAGTATTAATTCAAAAGCAATACATAAAAATCACTCATTTGTTAAATGAGGGTCATTAAATGTTACACAACATCAAAAATAAGATGAACAACTCCAGTACAAGTATCAGAATTAAGAACAGTTGCGGCAATAGCAAAATTATGAAATAATAAAAGCGGCATAAAGTATTAGAGCCGGAAGACTACGAACTGGGATATTCAACAGTACTTGTAGCAGTGGTAAGTAGACGCAAATATAATTGCTAAAAAGCATTAATAAATTAAAAACCATAAACGCTTTCATGCAAAATGCTCGTTCGCCAGTATCCTTATGCCATTTGTAAGGCTCCTCGAGTGTACTTTATAAATATTATATGTATGGAGGTCTGTATATAATAATGAAACCAGCAAACTGTACGGAACAAACTTTAAAACCACAAAGTAAAATAAAGTGTAGATTACAACATTATTTGTAAAATGTTGCTGGTAATGCCAATACTACTAGTATTGTTATTTCTTTTACTTCTGTTAATGCTGTTGAATATGTTGCTTTTATTGTTGCTAATAATTTATTGTAATTGTTGCTGCAAATATAACTGTGGTTTTGAGTCCTTCTTAAAGCTGATTTTCGCTTCTACGCATGCATATGTGTGTGCTACTAAGCTTTAAGAAAGTGTGGCATGTAATTATATGTTGGTTTTAATAGTTCAAGGAAATTAATTGCTTAACGATATTTATTACATTTTCCTAAGACTAGACTTTACGTTTTCCAGCAATAACGGTTATCTTAAAGAAAGGTAGTCAGATTTAATGATTAACAAGCAATTATTTTATGGGAAAAATACGATTACACTAGGCAACAAATTGAAGATGGTTCGAAAATATCCCTACTAAAAGAAATTTTTGTAAAAGGATTTTATTTAACTTCTGTTCTCCACCCAACTTGAGCCTCTATTGATAGTAATTACACTGAAAAAACAATTCAATCCATTTGTACGTAAATCAATCCCAAGCGGTGTCAGAAGTTTGGTAAGTACGGATTTCCTTAAATTAAGGATAAGTTAGTTTTCTGGGAGTTCGTGAAATTTGTGAACATTTTCTGCCAAAAGAAAAAAATAAAAAAATCCCAGATATGCGATTTTTCCAGTATTCAGCGCTTTTTTTCTTATGCTACAAAATTTTTATTTCTTATTATTTTCTGCTAAAAATTATCATTTACGTAGAAAACAACGTATTTAATAGGAAAAATGTAAAAGCTGGAAAGATTTAATTCATGAAAAAATCAAAAAATCCCAAAAATGGGATTTTTTAATATTTTTGTTATGTTTCTTGTACTTTTTGCAAGGTGCAGCTGGAAGTATGGTGAATTTTTTACAACCTGCTAGACTTTAGGATTGTATACACAATTATTTATTTCTAGCTTTGGGATTGGAGAAAAAAAGCCATAAACCGAGAACTTGCTATAAAAATTTTTCTATTTGGCAACACTCTGCTTTCTTAAAAAACAAAAACTTTTAATTTTCCTTTCTGTCATATTATACCACATAGTATAATCTTTCAAAAAAATAAAAACATAGTGTAGATGTTCCCGCAAAGTTTTCTCTATAATAACGAAATAATAAACGTACTTTTTTCCACAAAAAAATGGGGAAAAATCGAGTTTTTTAGGAATTTGCATTTAAACTGCGTATAACTTTGGAACAAATAAGTTGTTCAAACTAATTCTTATTTTGCAAGATTAAAAATTTTGTTCTAAATTCAGAAAAGAAGAAATTTTGTAAATCTGACTAGCTTTGTCTTTGCTATTAGCGGAACAGTGGGCCAGAACAGGAAAAAAATTAAAAATTTCAATAATATTCGTCGTATATCTCCTAACCTGCAACTGAAAATCCGCCAATGTTGCACATTTTTTAAGGCTCTTTAGGAGGAAAATCCACCTACAAATTTCGATTTATTTGGATCAAAACCATAACTTTGACATGCTTGCGAATTTTTCTGATACGCGTGGAGGCCCACTTTAGTTTCGTAGAGCTCCACCCCCTTTGAGTGTATAAAGTTTAAGCTCCAAACTTAAGCTTATTGATACGTCTTTAAGGTTTACCCGTTTGGAAATTGCAGAATTATTTCCACTTTTTTTTTGCAAAATCCTCCACTGTGGGACGTTAGCATTTTGGAATTTGTAAGACAAAGAATTACATCTAATATCCCTTTTAGAAAATTAGTAAAAATAACCCAATAGCTTTGGAACTTATTTTGGAATAGCTCAAAGAGCTCGATCTCAGGTATGCAGGAAAATGAGCTAATATGATTTTCAAGGTTGCTCATATTAAAATTTTCTGAAAGGAGAGTACGGTTACCTACAAAGTAATCCTTAATGCGACTGTAAGCCTAACTTTGTTTTGAAGAAATTTACTTCCTTACTTCGAAGTGTATTTTTAGCTTTATTACGAAGCGCAGAGGAAGTGTTAGGCACAGGTAGTTCGTTATACATACTGAAAAGGACAACTCTTACAAAGACATGGCCTACATGAGAAAATTTGACTTCATCTGAACATTATTACTGTTTTTCTTAAGAAATCTTAAGAGCACAATAACTACGGGCCATTTGAAGACAAATATCGACTGCAGAATAGTTTTCAAAAATTTATCTTCATTTATGATTGGGAACAGATTTATTAATTTAAATTGTTGAATTCCCTATTTTCCGTATATACCCGATGATTACAAGCACTAAATATTGAACTTGGTCACTAAAGCTTCTTAACTAACGATCACTTACCAGGCAAGAAATCGGATAGAGATGATGTAGAATTATTTTATAACTCAAAATGCGCTAGTTTAGGGCGATGGAGCCAAAGACTACAAATAAGATCCCTAACAACTACCATATTGTTATATCTTAAAAATAACTCTTACTTGAGTCTTTGAAATGTATCCACAGAGCCATTAGAAGCGCAAACAGCACTATACCACTCAAACAAATTTCTGCCAAAAGGGATGCACAAGCTAGAACTAAGTCTCAGCAAGAACTTTGAACGTATTACTTTAGGTATAAAAATATACCTTATTAATTATAGACGAGTCAACTGACGAGTTGAGTAGCATCAGCGAAGTTTCGGTAGCATATAGACGGCTGAAAAAAATTAGACTTAAAGTTATAAGTTTCAATTGACTCTTTGCCAGCAAAAAATAATTAAGTTCATTTTTAGAATTGCGTTTTAATTAAAGTCGACAGAAATGTAAGCTCCCACTCCCCCTCCCCACCAATCAGTTTAAAGCTTGCTGCGTAAGCTTTAAACGACTGCGTCAAAGTGGATAAAAATAATTTCGTGCGTTGACAAAATTTAACGCGTGAGAAGCCAGTTTACATAACGCGCGCTTAGAAGCTTTTACTGTTTTCCACGTTTGTTTTTATAGCCCTGGCTTTCTTTTTAATGTACTTTTGAACTTCATCAATGATTTTTTCGTCCAAATTATAATTGTTTTTTAATACTCAAATATGAATCAATAAATAAATTAATTATTTATTTGCTTTAAGAGCCAATTGAAATATATTAATTTAGGTACAAAAAAAGTTCATTTTTGGACCTAAATTAATAAAAAAATTTTTTAATATTTCTATTTATTTCCAGCTGAATGTACAACGTGAAAAAGTGCAAAAAAGCTTCAGCCGCAAGCGCGTCAAAAATCTTTGTATGTAGCTTGTTCTATGAAGAAACACTAGTTTAAATTTTTTTTTGGGGAATTCCACAGCACGCGCGCGCCTTAACGTGTGTCATATTTTCACAATTGTTGTGTGTCTTCTCAGATATTTTAATTATATTCATAGCCGAATTTTCGTCAATCATCGCTAGTATATTCCTATCATAAAAGCTGTTACAGTTAGATTTGAAATAATTACACTCTACACAATTAATGTTCAGGATAAATAAACTTTGAGCTTCTGTTTGCTGTTTTCACAATTTTTATTTTCGAACCATTAAATATATATTTTGAACCATAAAACAACACTCAAGCGGTATCCTTTTGTCCGCCAGTTGGCTGTTGAAACTCCGTTTTTCATAAAAACTTCTTGCAAAATAACGTGTATTATTTCTTGTGCCACGCTCATAACGTTAAACTAATTTTGTTGATATTCCTATGCTAAGTTTCGTAAAAAAAATACCCACAGTCACAAAGAATCTCCTTTTTCTGCAGTTGCTTTTTTTCTTATCAAAATATATGTCTGATTTCTGTTTGTTAAAGATGTCAATTTGGTTGGAAAAAATGTTTTGAATAAGAGGATTCTGCAACAAATAGCAGGTTTTTTGTTTGTAGTCATTTGCATTTCATTTGAAAATGTAGTATTCATAGTTTGAATAAACCTGAGGTTTTATTTAAAGCGTAGTAACCCATAAGAAGAAAACAATACTTTTTATAAATAAGTGTTTATTTCCGTTTCATACAATAATAAGAAAAAGATGGCTGTTCCCATTTTGACAGACGTTAACATTCTTAATATCTATTTCTACTACAAAGAACACCTTTTGTAATATTTCTTTAAGTTATAAATTTTTTAATTGTAAAAAGTAAAATTTAAGTTTTTATTTATGTATTTGTATTTTCTTTCTTTAATTTATGACTGCTTTGTTTTAATAAATCACATTTTTTCTTCATGTTTAACACAGCGAATAAGAGAGAGGGAGTTATGAAATTCCATTAAAACTTTTAATTATATCAATCTTCCATGGTTTATAGCAAATGTAGCAAACATTTTTTTATAGATTTCTTGATCTAAAATATTAATGATTTTCTTACAAATTTATGTATTTGCTTGCATTAGATTTTCCACCAAGAACTTCACTCTTATTGTGTTTAAAAGCTTAAATAACTTATTTTTACACATTAAACCTAAGATTGTGTTGGTTCCGCCATTAACCTTGATCTTATAGCTGGTTCCTTATTGCCTTAGTATGCTTTTCAGAAGCCGTTCAAATTGAAAACCCATGCACAGTGGCTGAAAATCGTTTTTCGTTGCCCAAAATTCTGTAACTTTTGAATCGATCAAAATATTTAAGTAATTTGTTTTAATGGATAGATATTTAGTTCGGCTTGACTCAGTTTTAATTACATAAATTAAAATTGATTGAGGACTTTTTAAGGACTTCTAGGTCAAAGTTGGACGTTTGATTTTTTTTTTTAACTTTTGCAGTGAAATACGGGTTTATTTTTTTTATTTGCATATTAAAAAATTTTATATTTGGAACTTAATAATAATATTAAGCATTCTTTGTGATAATGGAATTATTTTAATGTTACACTCAAAAGAATTTTCACACAAAATTTTTACACAAAAAAAAACAGCAAAATTAAATGGAGATTTTGCTGCTACTACAGAAAAATGTATTATTTTTTACTGTCAAATTTGATAATTTTAAAAAACATTTTAAAAAACATTTTAAAAATAAAAACTACAATACATTTTAATAGCATTTGTAACAATGGTGGGTTATATTTATTATTATTTTTTACTAATACTATGTTTTTCGTACTTAGATAACAATGAAAGGCAATTATAATTATTATTCATTTGACACAAATATTGATTGCAAATATTGAATATTTCGTTCTGTGCTATTTCTGTTCTTTAGTAGTTTGGCTTCTTCATCTAAATCCTGGTGTTCCACTTTCCATTGATTTCGAATATTTGTGATGAACGGATCTGACGTTGCCAATAATATATTCAATGGATCTTCATTTGGGGAATTTCGTGAAATTTTTTTAGTATTGTGCTCTCTAGAAAATCTGTAATCCTTATGCCTTTTTTTTCTTAGCCGAATCTGAAACATCTCCAAGTGGCACCAAATGATATTTAATGATATCTTCTCCATGATAAAGGATTCTGTGAAATGTTGCAGATATATTTCCCCATGGGTAGTTGGTTGCACATATATATTTTTGCAGTTTCCTTAGCATAATTACCAAATTTTCTAGAGTCAATTTCTTCATTGCACGCAAGTACTTCTAGGATTATTTTAAATCTGAAAATTAGGTTTAAGTCTACTCCTGTTATTTTAGATGCTGTTTCTGCACCTGGAAAAAATCTTCTTGCGCTGTTGCCTGGCTCTTGTTTTGGCTGATCTATAATCAATCCAAATTTGCGATTTTCATTTTGAACATGCTTCTTTTTTGAGCTTCTTAAATCTTTGTTGGCTTCATTGCTTCTTATGAATTCTGAGGACCCGAAATCCAAATCATAACTGATTTTTAGTGTATGTTCCATAAGTCGTATTCTTGGAGGTAGTGGTGATAAGCCAAATTCATATGCATTGGTATTATTTAATTATTTTTTCGGGACTTGGCTGGGTTGTTGCTTGGCATATAATGCAGCTGTATGCTGTTAGTCGAAGTCTGACCTTTAAGTTTCTGCCTCTTAAAATTATCGTCGCGGTTTTCTAAGATTATGCTAGGAACACAACTGGGACGAACGACGAATTTTTCGCCCCGAATATTCGCCGTCAAAAATAAAACACATTGATGTATATGAAAATGCACACAGTCACAGCGTCGGTCGAAATTCATTGTACGCGGTGAACTTGAAATAAATTTATTTCCATTTCTTATGGCGGCGAACGACGAACAAATCAGTCCCATGTGGCCATTTTGGGTTTAGTTTTCAAGTGTTTTAGTATAAACAGTTAATTTTTACTTTAATAGTTTTTATTTTAAGTGCTACGTTTTGACTTTTTGCATTTAAAATAAAAAGCCAACATATTAGATTTAAAAACATGTTAGTAGTGTTTAATTTTTTGTTTTTGGTAATCCTAAATTTTTTAGCAACCAATTTTTTAATATGGTCAACCCATCAGCTGTTCAACTATAATAAAATAAAATTAAAAAACTGAGCAAATGGATACACATGAAATTATAATTCATTCATTCATTCAAACAATAAACAACTTTATCAATTATATCAGATGTTTTTGTTTTTCGTCGTTATTGTGCTTCATACGACGAATTTACACAGCGAATTTTAACCGGCGTATTCGTCGTGTTGGGCAAAGTTCGTCGTTCGTCCCAGTTGTGTTCCTAGCATTAAGCTAGTTTTGTTTTCATTACGAGGTCAGTTATTTTAAAGACGTACATTTGTGCAATATTTTTGTTTTTTGATTTGTTGCTCTTTTTTGTAAGAGATTGATTTTTCTTGGAAGCAATGTAACTTCCTTTTTTGGAAACTGCAATTTCTTCTGTTTTTGAACATATTATTTATAAATTCTAACAGGCTTCAAAAATTGGATGAAATTTCTGCTCAGCAAGTGTTATTTATATAAACATTTCAATACGACGTACAGCACATGAAGAGAGTAAGTATATTTTTTATAAATTGATATATATATATATATGTATATATATATATATATATATATATATATATATATATATATATATATATATATATATATATATATATATATATATATATATATATATATATATATATATATATATATATATATATATATATATATATATATATATATATATATATATATATATATATATATATATATATATATATATATATATATATATATATATATATATATATATATATATATATATATATATACATAAGTATATTTTTTATAAATTGATATTTTTACAGCGCTTAAACATACTTGCAGGGTATTGTAGTTGTTCATTAGAAAGGCTAATGTATTGAAATGCATACTTAGCTTTCCCCTGACATTAGGTTCTTTTTTTCATTAGTACATTGTGTTGTTTTTAATTCATAAAAAAATATTTGTTTTCCATGTTTCACAATCTGCAGAACTAAAATTTGTAACAAATTTACTTGAAATTGAACGTTATGCCTAGTATGTTATCTATTCTTACTAATAAAGCAATCCAATCTGTTTCTTAAAAAACTTTTTTAGCCAATGTGCAACGCTAGAATTTTTAAAAAGAATACTTTAAATATTGTGCATGTATGTTGGGTAATGTTTTTATTGTTTATATTCACTTTTCAAAATGAAGTTCATGCAAGTGCTTTTAACACTTTCAAAACGTGTTTTTACGTTTGTTTACTGTTGACTATAAAAATTTCTTATTTATTTATCTTCATGGCAAACACAATAAAGCTACTAGTGCATACAGTGGGTAATAAATAGGTAATTTCTGAATAAATGGAGTGAACCATGATACAAACATGCAGTAATATTTGTGTTCATAGGTAATACGGACTCCATAGGCCCTAAATTCGTAAGTTTTAGAGACACTCAGAAATAAAAGAAATTAAAAAGGTTGTAGAAATTTCTATTAATAATATAAAGAAGAGGAGAAATACGACTTGACGGGTAAGTAGTCTCAAACTTTAACGAATGAAATCAATGCTTTATAATATCAGTTTAAGGCACAACTATATCCCATTGAAGACTAACACCGGTATTCATAAAAAATAAAACATTGTTGAAACACATTTTAGAACAAATTTTTCATATAAAATTTGTTCTAAAATGTACTTCAGCAACGTTTTATTTTTTATGAATACCGGTGTAAAAACTTAAAACTGTCATAATTATTAGCGCATTGACAGCTTACTGGAAAAAAATGAGTGCTGTATTATTTGTGCCAATGCGCCGACCACTCACAAGTACAGTCACTCTTATTGGGAGTGACATCTTGCCAGAAGCAGCATACTGTTGGAAATTCAGCAGTTTTGTTCATTGTGACAAACTTCAATAGAGCTACGGATCACCACTGTTATGATTATATCGTACACGGAGCCTAAGTATTGGACGGCATAGACTATTAAAATCCACCTTTCAGATTAATGTAAACTAAACATATGTCAAAGCAGACTATTAAACCACACACAAAAGGAAACAAATTAAAAATGTAAAAACCAAGATGGAATGATTTTGCTTCATAATTTTATTTAAGCATAGAGTTAATTTCAAATCATTTGATATTATGTAACAAATTTTGATTTTTAACTAAGATTTTTATATGTTAATTTATATATTGCGGCGTTTATACGTTGTGAAAATTGGTTATATTTCTACTTTTTGCTACTATTTGTGTTACGTACATGGAACTGCCCAAAAACAACACATTTGTCCAATGTAAATATATCTTGAAAGTGGAATAAAACTTAAAGATTTATCCATCACTGTGCAGCTCTACAACATTGTCAACGATCTTTTTGAAGTAAACATAAAATCATATTTTAGTATTCCACAGACATCATGTACTGATTGTCGTAAATTTCAAACTGACAAATTATTATATACATTTTTATAAGAAATTATTTGCACAAATGAATGTTTAAAAATGCTGAGTGTTGTGTGTGAAAATGTGTAATACACACACACATGTACGTGTATGTTTGATTGCTAAGATGTGCTGCTGATTTTATGAATTTTTTTGTTTTTCTTTATTCTGCTTCAGTAACTTCACTTCCAAAAAGCTTGCTTTACTTGTATATATTTTGTTGCGACTCCTTTATGTCAATCTTTTGTTTCAAGTTTGCACAAACATGGGTGGGTGAGTACTTTTGTTTAAGTATAAAGCGCCCACTTAATCATAAATAGACACAATTCAAAATTTCTGGAGCCATCGCTTTGGCCATTACCCGGTTTAAATAGGTGAACTTCAAACTACCAAAATAATTTTTTCTTAAGCTGGTGTCTTCGTAATTAAAAAAAGTATTTAATTTAACTTTGTGGTTGAACTATATGATTTCCAATTGTTGATTATTTTATCAGGCTTGACTTCAATTTTTACTTCCTTAGAATTAAGAAAGTAGCTTTTGTGATACAGTCGTAGTGATCAACATTTTTTATTGCTTTTACTGAACTAAAATTTTATGATAAAATGAAAACCATGTCTTCAAGAAGAGCTTCTACATTGTTCAATAATTTTTGGAGTTGTGACTGCTTATAATTTAATGTGCAAAATGTATTGGCATATGTGCTTAAGAATGAGTACAAATGAGTGCTAGAATTCAGTGAATGACTAGAAATATAAATAAAGTATTTGAAAATTATGAAACAGAAGTTTAAAAAAATGTATAATAATGTCTTAAACCGAGAAGCATTCTGCGATGGTTGAAAATAATTGAGGAAAGCGGCTTATGTGCATATACTACATTAAAGTAGTAGTTACATTTCACAAATTTTAAAATATTTCTTTTTATTACGATGCAAATAGTGTTTCGGTAAACTCCAGTACGTATTATGGACGTGCACATTTCCATTTCCATAACAAAACGTCTGAGCTTAATGCTTTTGCTATATACAATCAGATAATTTTATGTTATATGTAAATATTTGTTGGGATTTCGATTTTACGAAACATTAAACGTATTTTATATTCCTTATTGTACTCTCCTTAAACAAATAATGGCATGTTAAGGCTATGAAATAATAGCCGTCAAATAACGGGATCACTAGTCTCTTTTTGATTTCTTTATTTTTAGGTAAACATATAGACGTAAGCAGGTAAAAATTAACAGCATTAACATACATAGGGATACATCAACAAACATCATTTTCGCTGGTGTTTGTTGAAACACAAGAAAAAAGTCAAAACATAAAATTTCACAGAGCACACTCAGTGTTTTGTTTGTTCAAAGAACAGAAACAAAATTTACAGTGCGCAATTATTGGATCTCACAAAAAATTAACAAGAGCAGCTTGTAGTCTTGGTTTTGTTTGTTTGGCAAACAAAACAACCAAGTATGCTGAGTGAAATTTGATATTCTTACGTTTTTTTTTGCTTTTTTTATTTTTGTTTGTGTATCCGTACGTTTATGCTCGGTCACCAGTTATAAAATTTAATACGAGACTATATAAAAAAAATTATTAACACAGGCCTTAACGGTGGTCTGCGAAACAATAAGACGCGTAACCTTATTTTTTAGACTTTTATCACAATTCAATTTTATTCAATTTAGTTTATTAATTATTTTATTCCAAATACAAAATTGTAGGGTTCCAATTAACACAAGCAAATATTTCCCAACACAGGAAGTCTTAGTTACATAGTCAATGTGTTTAGACTCCGTAACTAAGACTTCCTGTGCCCCTACTGCTTTGCAAATTGATCGCCTCTGCTCTGCCGTTGTTCAATCGTGGAAGCTGCTGGCAAGCTTGGTTCACATAATGCAACCGGATACGGTATCAGGTTACGTCAGCATAAGTTTAGGAACCACTGAGTCAAATATTTCACAATTTTGAAATTTTATCCATTTGTTTTTCGTTTTAAATTTCATAATTTTATTATTTAGCACCTTCAGCTGGTCCCCAGACAGTCAGTATTGGTAAATTGTACTCATGTATTTACCTAAAATAATGATAAACAAGAAAGTTGTGGTCCAGTTCTTTAGGGAACAGAGGCACTTAAAAGTTTAGTTTTACTCTTCCGCTTTTTTTTTATCAGTAGAAATAAATATGTAAATGGTATATTTGCTTATAATATACCTTTGCACGTCTTTAGTACTTATTTATGTTGTTCTTGCAAAGGATTTTAATCTTTTGAGGAAAGCATATTAAAAAAAAAAATAATTGGCTTTGTTTTTAAGCGTAATACTGTGAAAAGTAGCATCAACGGAAGTTCTATTAGTCATTGTAGCTTATATGATTTCAATGTACCTTGTAACAAGCCTGGGGATGACATAGATAGACATCAATTGACATGGGTTGATACTGATATCCCATGTCAGTTGGGGACCACCTTTTGTTATCGAACTATAATTAGGCGTAGATAAAGCTATTTTTGTATATACATACTATTCATTTCAAGAGTTAATAAAAAAAATAACTCGATATTTTCAAATGAAAAAGATTTCATATACTTGACCTACTGCGTCTGCTCGTCAACAGTTTTATTATTTTCAATCTAAAATTTGTATGGAAAACAACAACAAAATATGAAAATTTGTTTTTATTGTAAATATAAATATTAAAGTTTTAACAGATTTCAAAATATTGTTGTTCCCTTCAGTGTGTTTGTTTGTTTGTTGAGTGACATCGTGGTCATAGTACTAAATTTTTTAAAAAGACTGTTAAAATGAATTGTGTGCCGACTGGGGCAGATTGTTCTCTCATTTGCAAAGTTTGTTCCCTTGAATTTATTACGTTTACGTTAGAATTTAAGGGCGTTTAGTATTGAAAATACAGAACTGATATTTGTGCAGGTCACTTGAAAATTTTTGAAGTTTCAGTTACCGAATATGCGGTTATGGGGAAAATATGTATGGAATAAAATCTGAGTAAGTACGATGCGTTCGAGAAGCTACATTGAAAATCGAAAAGCATGAGAATAAGTCTAAGAAATCGCATGACTGCTCATAAGTTGCTTTCGGATTATTCCTGGAGGGCTAAAATATATTACATATAAAACTCAGTTTCCCTTTTTATAAATCAATCTCCTGAAACATAGCATAACAAAATGCACAAAAGCGTGAAAAAAGCCAAAAACTTTGAAAATTTTTCAAACTGCTTTAACACTTACAAAGAATCTGGCTCAAAACTGTAAATATGAAAAAAAACCTGTATTATATATTTGACTTCATTCAAATGCTGCAATTTTAGCATCAATTGTTTAAAAGCTCGAAAGTTCGCAAATACTTTTAAAACCCAGAAATAGAATTGCAATAGTTTTTACAAAAGAGGATCAAGGGCAAGATTGACAATGGCGGGTAAAATCACTAAAGTTGGCGAAATATTTTACAAAACTAAAATAAAAAAAGTAAAAAATCTTATAAAATATTATACAAACGAAACCAGAAACACAACCAGCAAAACGCCGAGAAAACTCACGAAAATGTGAAAAAATCGAGTAATGGGCTTTTATTGAATTCTTCGCGATTTTTTTTATAAACTATTTTAACTCGTTCTAATTTCGCAATTTGAGTGGTTTCTGCTTCAGTTCTGTCATTCGGAACTATTGAAGATTTTAAAAAACTATTTGCAGTCATTTTGTAATGCGTATTTCATAAATTTCCCAAATGTATACGCTTTTGGTAATTTGGTAACTTTTGTAGAAGAATTTCTGAACATTGCAAGTTTCTTGTGGATTTTCATGTTTACCCACTTATTGTTTTAATTCTGTTCAGATACAAATCCAATAAAACTTTTTGAAACCATGATAATTTAATATTTTTAATACAACTTTCTATGCAAATTACTAACTACATTATTAAAGACTCAAACGATGTAACCGGTTTGTAAATTAGTAAATTGATAATTCAAAAATTATTCATATCGGCACTACACTGAAGACTGAAAGGCATTGATAGCTTTTGTTTTAGACGGATTCTATTATTAGATGAAAAATATTAACTGGTTTGTTTTTAAAACAATTTCAGTTTTTGTGTTTATTGTTTAATATTGTATATTAATTTGTACAATAAAAGCTAATAAACCTAAAATAAATTTAATAAGTGAAATTTTAAATATTCTCATCTATAATATGAGCTAAGTTTCATTTAATTTATTCCGAAAAGTACTAGTCAGTTTTAATTTAAACTACAAATAAACTAAAGCCCTATCACTAATTATTCGCCTTGGCCGGCTGTAATATTCAAAGTATTTTTGCAAGGCACAGCATGCCTCCTTGGTGCCAGGGGAGTTTACAGCATACAGCTTCGTGAATTTGGTGAACGCATCTACCACTACTAGTATGTGTTTTCGTTTAGACCTAACTGAAGGTAGAGGGCAAAAATGGTCAATATGTAGGGTGTCAAAAGGTATGGGTTTCTTTTCAATGCTGTGTAGATTTCTTTCATTCTTCCCCCGCGGCGCCGAGTAATTTTTGAGATCAGTTTTGAAAATATAAAGAATAAAATTTAATAGATTTTATTTTAATTTGGAAAGAAAACATGCGTGGATCATTTCTTTTCTTCTTTCTATAGTCCTATTTTCATCCATATATGATCTAGAAACTAAATCCGCTATCATATTACAGTTACCACAAAATTGCATTTATATATGTACATATATTGCACAGCACCATGTAAAATGCATATAATTTTCAAAAATTTAAATTGTTTACATACAAGGATGATATACATGGCAAACGAGAAAATTGTATACCCATATTGCCCTATTTAAAACAAATGGTTACCACCCCATTGCATTTTTGTGAAAACGCGAACTAGCATGAATTTCAAAAAAAGCTCAGACCCGTGTTAAATTAAATCGACTAAAGATTAAAATATGTTAATTTGGCATTTTTATTACAAACAGCCCCGAACAAAAAATTCAAAAACCGTTTTTTTTTTACAGAATATCCTTCAGAAAAGTACATGAATGATCGTCCTGGGACACATTGTATATACAATTGGACGCGTCTTAAAAAAACCTTTCTTATGAGGCCCATATTAAATATGTTGGTTAGGAAATAGATTTTTAAATTAACAAAACATGCAAAAATATACCCTTTTTCAAAATGGTCCAGCTCACGAGAGGTCAAAGCTGGAGCCGAAATATTTTAAATGTTGTCTTTAAATAAGTCCAAGGTTCATTTCTTAAAGTGTACATCGAGTATTTTTTTCTGTGAGTCGCTTTAATGTACACACATATGTATGTACTTTTTGCTTTATTATTGTTCATATAATTATATAATTGCCTTTCTTGTTACAAATTATTCCAGAAAAAAGTACATCCATCAACTCTTCAAGAGAATCGGGGCTTTTAGCATTTGGCAAGGCCCAACAGAATCAACATGGTTTATTTGCTGGTGGCGCATTCTTAGCTTCTCGCTTTTGCTTATGAGCAATTCAATCTTTTTCAAGATCAAACTAATTTTCTTCATTTCATCGGCGCCATACGTTTCCTGCATTCTTAGCAGTACAATTTTTAATAAAAATTTCCTTTTGCGTTTTAATTTTAATTATGTGTTAAATTTTATTTATTAAACTCTATCCGCTGCCTTTAGTATGAACTGAGCAATTGTTTTGTAAATCTGGGAAAATTGTGCCCATCAGTTTTTGGCCTTTAATAAGTCTTATAGTATAACAAATGTCTTCTATTGAAAATAGCCTGTATTTTTCTTAATTTCTTGAGAGTTCCGCGTCAAGGAATTCTTCAAAACCATGTGCTAATAATCTTGTAGAACTATTTCTTTATTCACGTATTGCGAAAAAGCGCCTCACCTGAATGTATTGAATTAATCTGAGAACAGTTTAATTTTTTAAACTTAGTCGACAAGAACATTGTGCAAGAACCATCTGAAAATTAAGCGTAGATTATAAGTCGTTTTCCGCACGGAATTAATTAATTTCATTTTTGCTTTAACTTATAACAAAAAAAAAATTCTAAAAATAAAGTCTAAAAAGAAGAAAGCAATAAAAAACTCAACAGTTTTGGATAAAGAAGCACATACACCCATAAATGTATCCATAAAGGAAATGAAAAAAAAAAAAAACAGAAACACATCTCTACACTTATACGCATATGTATTGTTAATATGTGTTTTTCTTGATAATTTTTAAGACTTGTATAATGTTATTTTCTTTTTGCCATAAAAAAAACACACATGTCTTCAAACTACTTTGCACACATTCTTGAATCACATAAATAAAGTTTTGCATACTTTTGTTCGCAAGAGCATAATTAAATTTTTTTCTCTCTATTGAAGGTGGACACGTATTATCTTTTTTGCTTAGAAAACAAGTTTTTTTCTTTCTTCATAAATATTGCTCTTCTACAGTTTGCATAAAACATCATGTATGAGAAAATTAATTACCAACATTCACATAGAGAACGTGCCTATAATGCTTTATTTTGACACAATATTATCGCATCAAACGATTTCCGACCAGAACTTTTGTTATGTTTCACTTTTTCATAGCCAGGGATACCAGAAAAGGTGCAGTCCTGAATTAAGTTCTTAGACACATTTGGTAAGCTTGTTCTGTTACATTGCATTGACGTTTGTTTTGTAAATTTCTTTACCTCTTCACAGATTTCTCTGTTAGTTTAAGCATTTTTAGAATATGGTTTTATTAAAATATAGTTTTCAATTTATTGAAAACATTTCTAATAATTAGAGTCTACAAACTTAAATTTTTCTTCAACTTAAAACCAAATTATCCGTGAGGGTCACTTTTCGGATTTCCCTGGTAACGACCGTCTACAATGTTTCCTTCTTTTACGTGCGTATGATGATATTTCTAAAGATTAATGAAGAGTAAAAAATATATTTAGTATTCCCTGTAGATTAAAACTATACAAAGTGAGTGCAAACTGACATTCATATCAAGTACTTTTTCAATAAATTTAGTATTTTTTGGTACAGGCGAAATTATAGATAATTTTTCGACTTCAAGAGCAGGTGTTAGAATTCAATCAAATATAATGTGATGTGATTGACTAATTAATGCCTGCTTTCTCATTTTTATTAGTCATTAATTGGTTCATATGAACTGCCAAAGTGATGATGTCCTTATAAATATTATAAAAGTATTTCAATCATTCCTGTTTCTGCTATGTAAATACAAACAGAGGTTTAATGACACAATATTGAGTTTTGAGTCTTTTGATATTGTTGAACAAACTATTGATTGATTTAATAAGAATTAATATTTGGTTCTGTTTAACTACTTTTTAGGGTTCCGTACTCATCAGAGTGAAACGGAACCCTATTACGGAGACAAGTACGTCCGTCCGTCACAGCGTCCATTCTCCGAAACGGTAAGAGCTAGAGAGCTGAAATTTTCACAGGATGTTGTTGTACCTTGCCGCTACAACAACAAATACTAAAAACAACAAGTCGAAAACTACCAGGTGTCCCCATACAACGAAAAGTTGCAATTAGCTATAACTCTCGAACCGTAAACGATAGAAAGCTAAAATTTGCATAGTGTATGTATTTATAGATGCTTTACAACAACAAATGCTAAAGACAACAACAAGTTGAAAATTACCAGGTGTCCTCATACAACCTAAAGTAACAATTAGCCGTAGCTGCTAAACTGTAAAAGACAACGAGCTGAAATTCGCACAATATATGTGTTGAATTATGCACTACAACAAAAAATGCTAAAAACAAGAACATGTCAAAAACTACCAGGTGTCCCTATACAACGTAGAGTAAAAATTAGCCGTAAGTCTCAAACTGTAAGAGACAGAGAGATGAAATGTGAACAATATATGTACTCGCATGTGGCCTACAATAACAAATGCTAAAAACAACAACAATTCGAAAATTACCAGGTGTCCCTATACAACGTAAAGTAACAACTAGCCGTTACTCTTGAACCGTGAGAGACAGAGGGATGAAATTTGCATAATATGTGTATTCACTTATGCTCACTACAACACTTGCTAAAAACAACAACTGTAAAACTACCAGGTGACCCTTTACAACGTCGAGTAACAGCTATAACTCTCGAACCGTAAGAGATAGAGAGTCGAAATTCGCACAGTGTATGTATTCCCAGATGCCTTACAACAACAAATTACAACAACAAGTGGAAAATTACTAGGTGTCCTCATACAACATAAAGTAGCTTTAAAAACAGATGAAATTTATAAAATATACATATGTATTCACATACGCCATTCCATACATACATTACACATACACACGTACGGAACCCTAAGAGTGCGAGCCAGCCTCGTATTTCACTTAATTTATTTATATATAAGATTGTTATTTTCTTGGGCTGAAGTTCTTTTTATTATAAGTATATATATTTTTGAATTTCTGCTCATATTTTTTAAATATTTCGCCTCTTTTTCTCTATGTATTTTAGAGTTTATCTACAAAGAAAGCTCAACAGTTACAATTTAGTTTTTAAATATTGCAAAATTTAATGCGCCTTCGGGAATCTGCCCGGACCGATATCAAAAAAAAATTTTTTTTTTGTCTACTCTCAATGATCTTCTTTATTCACCAGAACCACTTTCCGGAACAAATAGTTGTTTTACGTCGCATACAAGTTAAATTAAGAAAAATCTTAGTTCTTGCTATATGTATGTCAGCTACGGGTATCAAACTTTAATAAAGAAGACGATGTTGGTTTCGTATAATTGCATGTCAAACGATCACTTTTAGGTACTTGAAACTTAAATAGAAATGTCAGGTAAATTAGGGTGAAAGTTGTCAAAGCTAGAGAAATATATGACTAAAGCCGTTGAGTCCGTTTAATTAAATGGTCACATAAACGTCAGGAGAAAGTCAAAAAAATATTTTGAAGACCGAATTTGTTCTCATTAAAATAACATTTCATGACAGCAAATTGTGTTCAATAACAAAAATTTGCTTTCCCCTCCTTTGGATATTGTCTTGTTTATTTCATAAAATTCATATTATTTTCAAACATATTACTTTTAAAGCATATTGATATTATATACGTTCTTAAAACCGAATTTCATTGACAAAAATTCAACTATAGATTGAATATATACTCAAGCAGAAAAAATATGTTTTCGACGAGATATATATTATTGTTTGAATATATGATTGCACATAATATGATTGTAGACAACTATAACAATGTCGTAAACAATGGAATAATGTGTTTGCAACCATATCATAGTGTTACAATAACAAATACTTTATGGCTGCCTTAAACATATTATATGATTGCGACGGTAGTATTGTTACACAGAACATGCCATAGTTGGCATAACCATAATTAAGCCTGGTTTTTCTTTTCGTGCATTCGTGAAACTAAAAGCTAATCCTTTTTAAACTTTTCTTTTCTTTTAGTTCACGTATTAAATAGCAATATAAAAATTTAATTTGACCGCAAATTTTCGAGCTTTCCTTAAAATTTTACTTAAGAGGCGAGAGATACTACAGCATTCGTAATTAACTTACCAGTTTTTTTTAGTTATTAAATCATAATATTAAATTACTTCCTTTTATTTTATGAAATTTATTGAAAACAAATTTCTCCCAACGTACATATGTATTCAAATTGCAAAAAAAAATCTGTTCATTTACATAGTAAAGTATGACAGGTGTTTGCTGTCCACTATGTGCCATTAAAAAACAAGTGCTTTCAATTACTTTTAATTTGTTAAAGTTTTGTTTAAAAGTAATGACATTTTTTAAAATTTAGGTTAAATTTTAAAAAATCGCAAGGCGTTAACTGGTAATATTTGGTATCTGAAATCGCCAAAACGACGTTAGGTCAAATCTCTCCTAATCGCTCCTTTTGGTATCGTTTTCAAAAACTAACCCATTCTTTAATTCAAGGCTTAGTTACGGATGCTAAACTTTGATGAATAAATAATCAATTTACCTAGATATTTCTCTACTGAAAACTTTTGTTTGAAAATAAGACAGTATTGTTTTATCGAAACTTCGGCAAAACATCTTTAATCAACTTAAGATAGAAATCTTTTTTTTTTTAGCAATATATTCAATGAAAAACCGAATTTATAAGAAATAAACTTAAATTTATACAAAACTAGCTGACCCGCCAAACGTTGTTCTGCATTAAAATTAAATTTTGACTGCAAGTCTATTTCCGTTGTAAAATCGTGATAACAGACGTTGTCCTGCATGATATATCAAGCGATTAGGATATTAAACAAAGTATGAAATGAAAAGTAAATAATACAATAATGACATAAATTTTTTAAAAAGCAAATCGTGTTGATCTAGAATAGCTCGTACCCGGTGCGCTCCGCTACATCTAAATCGACTAAAACTATTTTTTTTTTTTGTTATTGCAAAACGCGCAGAGGTACACACATTAAATTTCTTATGTGCACCCATCACACAGATCCTAATCACCCCTGAAAATTTCATTGAAATCGGGCAAGCCGTCTAGGAGGAGTATGCGAACAGGAAGTTTTGCCACTTAATTTTATATATATAGATTAGTTCTGTAGCTATAAAAAATAGAGTAACACTTCAATTTGAAAAATTAGAAGAATTTTTAATATTAAAAGCTTAAGTTTTTGTAACTTATACCACAATTTCTTAGTTTAAGGGTACCCTAGCGTTATTGTGACACATAATTTTTTGAAAAGCCACAATTTCTTCTTTGACGTGTCTCGCTATATACATGGTCTACATGAGCCGTTATTGAAAAAAAATGTTTGACCCCTAATCGCCTTTTTTACGATTGAATTAATTTTTTGTATTAAAACTTGAAAGCATACTTAAGTTTTTATTGGAAAACTGTCAGGAGTGTAATTCAACTTGGTCGTGATAAAACTCACGGTGATCGTGTAGTAATAATTGGTAGCCATTAGCATTGTTGTTTTATACAAGTAGCCTACCGAGCGTATAACGCTCATTTTCTCGTTTTTATCAATCATACGCCAAAGCATATTTTGAAAAAAGGCATGCAATTTAGGTACCGTTCGATGTAAAGATTGCCAGCGCTATAACGCACTTCATGCTGTTCATTTACTTTCGCAGCATGAGTTTCATAGTTTTCTATTTACTAAAGCTGCTGTATAAATATTGATGAAAAAGTAAACAAACAATCCTATTATTTATTTCCATAGATATACGTAAAGGTAAATCATTTTTTTAATAAAAAATCTTATATTGTTAAATTAATTATTCAATCTTTTGATCTTTGGTTTTTTTTTTTATAAAAAATATATAAAACATATTTTTTTTATAAAAAGTATATAAAATATATTTATTTTATAAAAAATATATAAAATATATTTTTTTTATAAAAAATAGATAAAATATTTTTTTTATTAAAATATATTTTTTTATATAATATATATAAACCTTTTTTTTTTAAAAAATCTTATATATTTTTAATAAGTTATTTTTTAAAGCGATGTACAATAAAATTTTATTATAATATTTTAAGAACCATAAAAAAGTACCTTAAAATTACCTGACGAAACGTAATTAATTTTAATTAACTTAAAATAAACAATCAGCTATTCTCAGTTCTTTCAGTATTTTGCAACACTAACAGAATATGTGTTTATATGAAATTGTATTTCTTAGACTAAGAACAAATTTTTGCTTGTCAACTGCAGGCTTTTGGGACAATAATTAAGTTTTCAGTGCTCTGTCATTGGCTCTGTTTATGGTATAATAGCCTTTCTGCCAAGGTTTAAATGCGAACGGACCTCACTTTGCCGGTATCCCGTAACATTTTTGACGGCAACATGCTCTTTAGGGCGCACCAGTTAACAAGGCTTTACTCCTCCCATTGTCGTAGAATGATGTCTTAAAGATGTCTTCAACCCAGCAGAACAGTGTAGGTCTTATCAAAGACCTACGTTTGACTGAGCAGTCTGCCCTTTCGTTGACCTGATGTATTTCGTAGCCTGGTATATAAATACCAGGGTACTAATCTGTTTCGAGGAGATAATGGCTGAGTAAATTCGTAATATTCCAAAACTAGTTTTGACTGGAATGAGTAAGGCGTTAGCGCTTTTATAGCCACTTGACTATGAGATAGGATGCATGTATCGGCTCTTTTTATATTGTTACGTTAGTATTCCCTCGAATAGATCTCTATAGTGTGGACCTCCGCTTGGAAAGTATTCCCCCGAAAAGTGTTCCCTTGGATAAATCTCTATAGTTTGGAACGCCATCTGGAAAACTGTGGCTATTTTCCCCATTTTAAGCGACTTCTGGAAGCTAAACCCAACTCTTCCAGCACCTTGGCTACCATCCTACAATTTGGAGCCGTTTGTTAAGCATAGTTTGGAACCATATTTAACAATCACATTATCATTTCTCCAGTAGAAAATAATAGCGTTTTATACAGCCTCTTTAAGATTCGGTGTATCCCGGAAATTTTCTGCAAAGGAACATGGCCCGTAACCTACCTGAGTGCGAGCAGATGAGGTAGTCTAACAGCTATTCTATCTACCTTCACACAAATGTGAAGAGGTTTATAGAATTTCCTTGCCACCCAAACAAATAGTTCAGTTTACTTTGTTTAGCATCAATTGAATTTTGACCTAGTCTACTTTAACCCATCATGCTGTTGACACATGCGTAACTATTGGTTCTAAGATAGTCCTGTAAGACCGAGCCATCAAGTTTAATAGAACACATCATGTTTTACCATACAGCCTTTGACGTACGTATGTTATCATTGGTGCTTTATTTGTAGTGAACGTACGTGTGTTCATGCACCCTTATATAGGCCACTTTAAATTTCTTTTATTTTGGCTATTTCCCTCCTAGCTTAAAGTAATGATAAGAAAACTTAAACAAACGTGCTTGCTAAAAAATACACCTTTTATGGCCTTCTTGGCATACTTATTACACTCGCATTACATTTCATACAAATATACACATCTACACTTAAACAGAAAAGATCATAAATTTATTTTATTATTTTTTTGCAGGGCAAACAAAAAAAAACATTTATATTAAATTACAAATATACGACGTTTCAACCGTTTTTTTGCTCGTAAATATGTTTTGTGTTGAAAATTTGTATAAGGTTCTGAAACCTGATTTCAGCTCTATTTTTATGACTTTCTTAGGTTTTTTAATGCTGCTATTTTCTTGAACATTCTTTGTGATGTCTTTGATTTTAAGGTTATCACGTAATGAAATTCAATATTGAATGCAATATATTTTTAAGTTTTCTTATATTTAGATACGACGTTCAGAGCTAGTAGTTACAAATCAAAGTCAAAAATAAAAACCCGTAATGTTTTTGTAAAAATTTGTTTTATTGACTAAAAAAATGTATAGCAGAACTAAAGCAACCTGGCAAACCTTTTTCAGCCACACTTTTTGTAGACCTTGCAAAGGAAGTGTTTGTTGAAATATTTTGAGTTTCATTAGAATATTCACATTGAATGCCATTATGGATATGGTTGCTATCACGGGAAAAAAAAGTTTTGATATGAGCAAAGTTGTGCAGCAAAAATAAAGATTTCTTAACTGTCACTATTATTATGAAAAGAAAATATTTGATTACTCATTGCCTAACAACACTGGATAGACTTCAAAATTTATTTTACCCCTTTCATCCTTCAGTTCAAGATTTCAAATAAATTGGTTTAGCTGCTTGTAGACCGATATTATCAAAAAAGTTTTTTTAATACTCCAGATAAGCTTTTTTTTAGCAAACAGAATGACCTTTGGCACCCAGAATTGCTTATGTTCGCTAAAAGTAGCAAGATTCGTAAAGTGGTCTGTGATATATACACGGCATATAGACCAAAATTAAATTAATTTTTTTAGTCTAATTAATTTTTTTACAAGAATTTTTTTTTTTTTGACATGAAAAGTTTTTCCGAAAATCTGGCTATTTGCTTGGAAGTGCTTCGTACGCTAACAATTTATTTTAGATTTGGATCATCTTGAAACACCTATACAGTCGATTCCTGTTTCCTTTTTGGCTCTTAAGCGTAAGCAAACTATTTTTTTACAGTCAAATGCGGATCCCACAAATAATGTTATCTTAATCTCACGATAGGTTATATGATGATAATGGTATATCAGTTCCCGCATAGCATTAATGGTTTGCGTTAAATTTGTATCTTGGTGAACTACTAGCACGATTGAATCCACTATGCTATCGATAAACCCTGGTAATTGATGGATCTTTATCGCTAAAAACTAAATTAAGTTGATCCATGTGCTGTTACTGAGTTAAACCACGTTGAAAGTCATAATAAATGTTCACCAATAAATTTAATTTTTGGGATGAAATGAATCTTTTAAATTACTGTAAACAAGACAAATAGCGCACTTATGCTAAAACGTTCTGGGCACGTGTAATCCTAAAAATTTCCCACTTTACGATAGAACTGTAAGTTTCAATGTTGCGACAAATTGCAACCCTCGTTGGTTTTAAATATTACTTACTGCTGTTTTGGAAAAAAACACTCATCTTATTTGAAATTCTATGCAAATTATTGAGCTTTTCTGGGCAGGTGACACAAATTACACCGAACATTTCATGTAGTTCCAACCTATTCTTGCAATTTTGGTTACAGTTCCGATGTGCTCTGTAGTACGCACATGAGTTCGCCATTTAAAAGGTATGCGATGAGGAATCTATCCATAGTTTGATGAATAGATACACTTTTGCAAATGAGAAAAAACTTTACTTTGTGAATGCTGTTAATGTAAAATTTTATAGATATGTTTTTCCTCTTGATAAATTTTGACGCATCTATAGGAGTATAAAGCTGTAAAACAATCAGTTTAGGTGTGTATGCATATATACTAGAGGATAAAGTTTCTTGGAGACATTTAAATGTTTGTTTTAGCGTTAGGTTACACTATGGAACAGCTATAAAATTTGACAAATATTTTCGATACCTAAAACAGTTATTCTTATATAAGATTTTCCAATAAAAGCTACTGCATTATATCAGATAAGTGCTGAAACTGAAATCTTCTAACCTAAACTTAAAAATGCAATGGAAGCATCTTACTAGCTCTAAGAGAGGTCAAGAGGGGACCAAAAATATACATGTACCGGCTATTTAAATCTGAAACTCGTTTAACGGCTATTTAATTTTACATCGATGCGCAGTAAACTAACTTAAAAAATTGTGTGATACTTAGCTCTCACCACATAATTCCTGCATACGATTTATCACAAAAATCAAAAATGGCATCTGGTTTCACTTTAACCCTCTACATTGTCTAAAAAATGCTTCTTTAATTATATACTTATGCTACTAGGGTAATAAAACATGAAATAAAAGTATTGCACCAAGAAATCTAAGGATAAGAAAAAATTAATAAGGGGCACAAATTTTCAACATTCTGTTTTCAGAGTGGGATGAATTTCTAATGATTTTATTGAATATAAGTAATGTACATATGTAGATGTGTATTTTTGAGATAAAAACAAGTGAAAATGATATGTTCCGTCTTGCCCAATTTTATATGCGTTTTACCAAGGTATTTAGCAAATCGAAATTGTTGGAACACCCGTTACTATATTACTCTTATCGAATAACTTGGAAATTATGTTTGCCAATGGAAATTACAATTAAGATATACGATATCTTAGCACTGAAGTTAAAATTTCACTAAGGTGTGTTTTGAGACCTAAAAAAATGTTTATGCCAAATATTTTCGCGGTACATTTTAGCTACCTACAATACTGGCTTAGAAGTGATTTCCACTTTGCATTAAAAATAACAGAAATCTTTTCAGCAGAGGCAGGGTGCTTATGTATACCTGTAATGTTCTGAGTTAATCTGCCAAAGAAATTATATATTAAATATTCCAAAGGCATACGGTTTCATTAACTTTTTTTTTTTGCTTCAGCTACACTAGGAAAATTAAGATAGTATGAGTGTCAGATGTAAGCTATTAGAGGCCGATATGCGTATATTATTTTAGTCTGCCTATAAGAACCAGTTGGTAGAACATTGCTGTTATTGAAGATTATTGCTGTAATTCAGGTCTAACTTGAGATATAAAGCACATATATTTTAGCACAAAGCAAAAACAATAAGTGAACAATTTTTCTTAAGAACACTATGAAACAAGAATTTATATCAGATGCTAGCAAGTTGATTTTGCTGAAACTCATTCGCAAGCACAATAATAAGTAAAAAAAAATATACTGATTAGAAAAATATGTGTGTAAGTCCTTATCAAAGAAATTATTTCCAAAGGCTAGTATACCCTATGCTTCTTACTAGAAATGAACGGGAGAAGCCATTCGTTGCTTAGTGTAGTCTCCAACTGTGTTTATTCTTCTTTTTTTGTGAAAATTATAAAAATCTCTAGAGATAATTAGTAAAATAATTTTCAGATGACGTTTAGTAAAATAATTTTAATAACTTTTAAAAGCTTTTTTGAACTAAAGCCAAAATATCAGCCCAAAACGGAACTGACCAACCATCAGCAATTCAACCAACAAAAATTCAAACTCATGTAAGAGAAGTAACCAGCAAGCAACCGAATCTCTTATGAGACTAATTAGACAACACTTCTACTCGTTTATTTTAAGTAGCAAATATATATGGACGCAAAATATGGTACGGAAAGTTGTACACAGCCAGCAATAATAAAAACAACAATTTATAACAATTGTATTAAAACAATTGTATTAAATTAAACAAACAGGAAGATCCTGCCACAGAATGTTAGGCAACAACTCGAAATCAAGTAAATAAATTAATATTTATAAAAAGAAGACATTGTTAAAGTATAAAAATTAATCTTTACCTATTTTGATATGATATAAAAGAAATAAACGTTTGTCACTGAAGTGTTAGTGAGCCAGCATGCATTTATTATGTATGGATGAAGAGCCACTTTATTACAATTTGCTACAATAAGTGCACAAATTTCTTGCTATCACAAGTGGCTTCGTGTTTCTTAAGAACAATATAAATAAAAAAATTTCAGAAAGTTATTACACAAAACTTCTACTTTGGTTGGTGGTTATTTCATTTATTAAAAAAAAACTTTTTGTTTAAAGTTCTGCATTTGCTTCAGCAGACACTAAAAAGACAGTCAGACCGTCGGCTTGTTTCCGACTGTAAAGCACCCGCAATTTCCTGTTGTTTTTTAAACGAACTTTATTTTCTTAAAGCTTAAAAAATAAGTTGAATATAAAATAGTTCAGGTCTCTCAAAACAATTCTCGAAAAATGTGAAAATAGAACAAAACTTCTACCTTGGGCGAAAAATAAGAGCAAAATAAAACAGTCAGGTTTGTTATTTTTAAAACAGTTTATAAAGTTTTCGTTTGCAAAAAAATAACTTTTTAAGTTTTATAAGCATTTAAAATTTTTTCTGGCTCCTTTTGCTATTTTTTCTTATTCAAACTAAAGACAAGTTGAAAATGATAATAAGCAAAATTTGAATAAAAGTTTCAGTCAAACCTTCATGTATTATAATCAACACCTTTTCAATAAAGTTTAAATAGAAAGAGTTAAGAAAGTTATTTTATTCCTTAGATATTCATACACATGCATAAGTATATGTTTTTTTGCTCGTCAACGAACACAATGCGTAAAAAACTTTTAAACTAACTAATTTAATTTAAGGCGGATATTTGTATATACCGCATCTACACTGTCAGCGCTACAGATATTTTGGATAATTTTTTTTATCAGTTTTGTTTTTCTAATGTTTAATCTTCCTTTCATGTTGAATTTCTTTAAAAAAATCTTAAATTTTATTGCATAAAAACATTTTAGTTTCGGGACACATCTAAGTCCGGCGTTCCGATTTCGCAGAACTTTAATGAGAAACCCATGACACTTTACAAAAACAATTAAGGACTTAAAAAAGTTTTCCGCGGTAAGTAATTTTTACAGCAACGGCATTTCAACAGCTTACAGGTGGACGGGCAAACACGGACATCGATTAATAAAAACCCTAATTTTTCCAATATCAGATCGTTTAGAAAGCTTGATTAAATAAAACATATTTAGTTGAAATATGCAAAAGAAACTGTGAAAAAATAGGAGCTAGGTCCACATAAAACCTACGATAATCACTTTATGTAGTCGGATATGAAAACCGTGGAAAAGGAAAGGAATTACTTGAAAATTACGTGGAAAGGAATTTATTACAGACTTATGCCAGTATTACTCTCGAAACTTGTTAAATGCATAAAAATAAGCCAACGCAGTGACTTGTACGATACAACGTGTACTTTGATTAAATTGTAATCTCGAATGATATTTTGCTTTTGAGCTACTTTTTTAGGTATGAGTTCAGTAAACAAAATAAATGCTCTCTCCACTAGTTATGGCAAAGTGCGAGACTTCTCTGAATACGAAATTCTTTTCAATATTTTATTTTTAAACTCGGAAATACAATTTATAATGCTACGGAAAAACTCAAAAAATGCCCAGAAATCTGTGTTATGGCAGCTGAAGAATAGTAATTTGAATAAAATCTTATGCCTTTGGCTTTAAGGTAATTTATCTATGTATGTATCTTCAATCTTCAAACTTGTTTCAGTTGATTTGTGTTTTTTTTTGGCGTAAATAGAAGCCTAATTTGAAATATTTTCATAAACTTTTGCATAAAGAGTAAATGCATCAAAAATTTCGCTTTTTAGCTCCATTATATTTTTTATACAGATATGAAAAACGAAAACATTCATAATAGAACACTGACATTGAAATATTTGTTTCATAAATATACCAAACAAAAATTTTTAGTTCTCTCAAACGATACTGGGTTTTTGCTTTCTTTTTTTTTGAATCTACTGTGAAAACAGACAAAATAAGTGTCGTGTGGTTTTAACACTCAATTGCAACAAAAGTTCTACAAACACATGTATGTATGTGTATGTTTTTTAACAAAAACCAATCTTGCAACATCGGGAGCATTTTAAAATAAAATAAGAAAAAAACAGTACGTAACAAAAAAATGTTTACATTATTTGAAGGGCTCCAAGTGTGCTGTTGATGTTTGTGAATGTTAGTGTTGTTGTTCTAATTTGTATATGACATGTCGTTACCATAAACAAAAAGTGCTGCATCAGTTTTTAAGTCTCGGTTACATTTTTTAAAATAATATAACAATCGTTTGCTTTTCTTAAAAAAAAAAAACACTTTAGCTTACGTTTTGGCTATATAAAAATATCTAGTCCATTTTCCAATCAATAGTTTGTTGCTTTTAAAGTATTTACCATCCATTTGACCCATGCTAGAACAGTTTTTTCCATTAAGGGTTTTTATTAAAATAATAAGATTTCTATAGAGATATCTTATTTACTTTGTTCTAATTTATAAGCTGTTTATCAGACAATGTTTGCTTTGTGCGTGTATGTATTCTATATATGTATAATAACTAGAAGGAGAAGCTAGTTATTTCAATACGTATAGAGCACTAACTTATTTTCCTAGTTAACAGATTTGAACAGTAACATATTTTCCTAGTTCCGGTACAATGCACAGCATATGCGGTCCAAACAACAAAGTGCTGCTGAATGCTTTGATTAAAAAATTTAAAACAATAACGTCTTTGAGGTTTTGCATTTTATATAAAGTTAAATGTTTTTAGGGTTCCGTACTCATCAGAGTGAAACGGAACCCTATTACCGAGACTAGTACGTCCGCCCGTCCGTCCGTCCGTCCGTCACAGCGTCCATTCTCCGAAACGGTAAGAGCTGGAGAGCTGAAATTTTCACAAGATGTTGCTGTACCTTGCCGCTACAACAGAAAATACTAAAAACAACAACAAGTCAAAAACTACCAGGTGTCCCCATACAATGAAAAGTTACAATTAGCTACAACTCACGAACCGTAAAAGATAGAAAGCTGAAATTTGCACAGTGTATGTATTCATAGATGCTCTACAACAGCAAAGTTGAAAACTACCAGGTATCCCTATACAACCTAAAGTAACAATTAGCTGTAGCTGCTAAACTGTAAAATACAGAGAGCTGAAATTCGCACAATATATGTACTTACATATGCGCTACGAGAACAAATGCTAAAAACAACAACATGTCGAAAACTACCAGGTGTCCCTATGCAGCGTAAAATAACATTAGCCATAACTTCCAAACTGTAAGATACAGAGAGATGAAGTGTGCACAATATATTTACTCGCATATGGCCTACAATAACAAATGCTAAAAACAACAACAAGTCGAAAACTACCAGGTGGCCCTATACAACGTAAAGTAACAACTAGCCATTACTCTCGAACCGTGAGAGACAGAGGGATGAAAACAACAACAAGTCGAAAATTACTAGGTGTCCCCATACAACATAAAGTAGCTGCAAAAACAGAGAGATGAAATTTTTAAAATATATGTATTCACATATGCCATTCCATACATACATTACACATACATACGTACGGAACCCTAAGACTGCGAGCCAGCATCGTACTTGACTAAACTTATTTAAGCTCTTAAGCAGCGCAAGTTGTTTCAGAGCATATTCGTAACAAAAAATGTTGAATTTTCAGTGATCAAAAGTCAAAATTATACTTTTTGCAAAAAGAACTTCTGAAAAGGATTTGTTTTGATTAGACCAGTGTAAATTTGCCGGTATCTATAATTTTCTTTAGACATTTTTTTCCCAACTCAAATTTATTAAAAACCTAGCTAAACCGTCTTAAACAGTAATCTTATATTACTACAATATCATCTAAAATTATTTTGTAGTAGCGGGTGACAATCTTCACATTATCACATTCGTAAAATAATCTAATTTTTATTTATAAAACACACATTGATTGTTAGTATAAAATGCATAGAACGCTTTAATTATGAAGCTTTGCACAAACTCCACTAAAACTACTGAACTAAAATAAAACATTCGTCTGTTTTTGAAAGTGTCGCAATTACATATTTATTTGAATAAAACATTGCTCGACTTTACTAAAATCAACCTTTTTCATTTGTATTGACTGCATGTATGTTTGTACTCACAGACACACATATGTATTTTTATTTTCGCAAAAAAAAACTAGTTTGTTTGCTAGATGTGATTGATTGCTACTTTAATGTTTTCAAGTGATAAATTATAGTCTGACAGCTTAAATATAAATCACAAATTAGCTCGTTGCTCTGTTTATTTTTTCTGATAAGCCAACAAAGCATTAAAAAATAGGACACACATTTTTTTATCTAAAAGTGTCCATAAAAATGTATACCTTATAACAATTTTAATTCAGGTCGAAAAAAAGAACCTATTCAAAATATTTTCTGTCTTTTTTAGCTGTCTATATGCCGACGACATTTCATTGGTGCTAATTTCTTAAAGTTAGTTTGAAACTTAACTACGTATTCCATAATTCGCATGAACAAAATGAGAATCAGAAATGTTCAAACAAACCATTAGCACAGCAAACATTTCTTTTTCGTTTTGCAACTCTTACTTTTCTTTGCAACCTTCTATAGAACTAGTTACCACCGGGTACTAAGATTTGTATTTTTGAAAGTATCAAAAATACTTTCTTTTTGATCATAACAATTTTTTTTAAAAAAGTTTTAGTTAAATTTTTTTCACAATTATTAAAAAAACCAAAACAATAATTTTTTCTCTAAACCCTCTTACATGCTGTTTCCGAAGCACAAGCCAGTAACTTTTATAAAAATTATTTACAGAAAGCACTAAAAAAATCTGGTTTATCTTCCAGCCATCTTATGAAAAAATTGCGAATATGTTCATTTAGTAAACTATAATATTTTTGTTGCTTTTTTTACAATTTTCGAATGACCTTACTTCATATCAGAGCATTTTTGATTCTATTCAGTATAGCGACGAATCATCTTTTCATATAAATAAAACTAAGGACCTTAAAAATAATGCGACTTTTGACTTTTGTTTTAACACATTTGAAAAAAAAAAAATTCTATGTGTTCGACCTGATCGATCTCCTGTTTATACCTAAAGTACTACTGAAAGACATTTATGTTCAAAAAACAAAAATAAAAAGTATTTTGAGTTTCTCTATAGCAAAAACACTGTGTAACACTAAGTCCTTACCTATATAATAGCAAATTTTGATAAAAACAGCCTTGGTTTGAGTAACTAAAGTCATTTGGCTTTTATGGCAACAGTTTTTTTTTAGTACTTGGGGACTGTAGTATAATTATTTTGTCTTGCTTTCTAACCAAATTAAACTCTTCAACACTTCTCGTATAAAATTAATGATAGTAATGATGGGTAGTATTGAATATCTCATACCACCCTATACCCCTAGTAAGCAGTCATGGGCATTAGTCGTAAAGCAGATAACCCAAAAAATATTGTTCATTATTAACTTGATATTTAGCATTACTATACCTCTATGTTCGCGGTAATATAAAGGTAAAAAAAAACAACGTAAAATTAATTAAAAAATATATGAAAATGACTTCAAAGCCTGTTAATCTGTTTTTCATTAAAACCATTTATTTTTGAATGTTAGATAAATAACCAACTTATCAACGCAGTACATACGGATCTGAGCTTTTGCTTTCAGTTTTTCTCCTAGTAAGTTTTCCTAAAAAACCTTTATATTTAAATATATATGTAGATATATATACAGTCGAACTTCCCTATAGTGAATCTCCACGGGGACAGAAAATTATTTCACTATATAGAAATTTCATTATAAAGAAATATTTATTTTTAATTTTATATTTATTGAAAATAATCAGGTATTTTTGTGTAAGCTATATTTTTGAATTTTTTTTTAGCAATAACACTCTAGATACGTAAAGATTCTAAGAACGAGTGGCCGTAACCCATTTGATCATTGCTTCGTACAAGACAAGTTCGAAGTATCTTAGGCTTAATGCTTAACTGCATAATTGACTTGTTTTTTAAAATGTTTGATAAAATACTGGGAAGAATTCCAAACTCTTTAGTTATATGTTTTTTCTTTGATGTCCCTTCTTCAACTCTATTAATTACTAATAATAATTTTTCATGAGAAATACTACTCCAGTGCATTATTTTCGTTCACTGAACTCGGTCAACTGATGTTAAAAGTCAAATCATAAACTCTGTTGTTTTCATTTTCATTACTTAGGGAATCCCAAGAGAAAAAAAAAGCATTTGTGGACGTTTGAGAAAGCAAAAAAAAAAAAATTATAACCTAAACACAGAACATTTGTTTTTGCTGGGGATGTCAGGATTAGCTGTTGCTAATTTGTTGGTATATATATATATATATATATATATATATATATATATATATATATATATATATATATATATATATATATATATATATATATATATATATATATATATATATATATATATATATATATATATATATATATATATATATATATATATATATATATATATATATATATATATATATATATATATATATATATATATATATATATATATATATTGTTACAAATTTGGTCGTGAACGGACCGATTGTGATTGTTCTAGAACGTACTAAATCATCGTTATTTTATATGTGCGTATATTGTCTTGTTATTATTTGTAAATGAACACAGGAGGTATATACACACATGCATACATAGAAGCTTGTTGATAAACAAAACGGCAGCACAGCGAGTGTGCACATACTGACACACATGTGTGGATAAATAAGCACAACAGCGAAATAAAAGAAACCACCACCGCACGATACAATATTCGTGTGTGCATGTATGTGCGCGACTCAGATGCTTGAGTTTTGCTGCCGCGTGTAAGTATGTCGGTGTGTGTGTATATCTCTTGTTCATGATGAGTCATCGCACATCGCATGTATGTCGGTATGTGTGTATATCTTTTGTTCATGATGAGTCATCGCACATCGCACTATAGATGTGGCGTGATTAGCTTCTGTAAACGTCTAGAATGTTCTAGTAATGATCATTGGAGGTATAAAAGCAGCGAAGCTTAACGCTGAAGAGTCAGTCGATTTTTAGCTGCGCTAACGTGTAAAGTGTCTTAAGTAATAAAAAGTGATTAAGTGTTGTTCTACTAGTAAAGTGTTTACAAGTATAGTGTGTTCAAATAAATAAAGTGTTGAACTGTTGGTTATTGTAAACTGAAGACGTGAGTGTTTGTAACTTCATTACAATTAAAGAATCTACGGATAACGTTTTGAAAAGGTTAAAACGTAACAATTGGTGTCAGAAGTGAAATTGTAAAATGAAGTTCGACGAGCTTAAAGTGGAACAACTGAAAAAGGAGTTGTGCAAATTGGATCTGCCCACAACTGGTAACAAGGTGGAGCTGCAGAAGAGGCTAATGGAGGAGTTTCATCGGCTAGGCCTGGACATCAATACTCATGACTTCGAAGAAAAAGAAGAACTGGAGATGAGTACACGAGCAGGTACGAGTGGCATGGACTTAAACTCGATGTTTGCTGCCATGATGCAGTCTATCAAAGAGGCGTCCAAGGCAACAAATGCATTAATGATGCAGAAAATGGAGGAAAACTCCAAATATATCAAAGAGGCGTCCAGGTCAACAAATGAAACTATGATGCAGTCTATCAAAGAGGCGTCAATTACAACAAATGTAATGATGAAAGCGAATAATGAAATGCTTCTAGCAGAAATAAACGCAAAGCATACGACAACGAATGAAAATTTGTTGAAACTTTCTTCGGCTATAAACCAGAGAGTAAATGCCATGGAAGAAAAATTTGTTGCCCTTGAAAATGATGTCGATCAAAAGCTTCATAGCCTGGAAGCTAGGATACACAACCTTCAACTACAGGAGGGGCCGGTGCGAGTCATTCCGGAAGCGAGCAGAATAAAAGCGCCCACCTTTGACGGCAGCACACCTTTTAACATTTTTAAGTTTCAGTTTGAAACTGTGGCCAATAAGAATGCATGGGGCGAGGATGAGAAATGCATTGAGTTAATTTTGGCGTTGAAGGGTGTCGCTGCACAGGTCCTGGAAACTGTGCCCGCTTCATCTAGAGACAATTATGAAGTCATCATGGCAGCTTTGCAACGTAAGTATGGTGGAGAGCACAAGAAAGAAATCCACAGGATGGAGCTGAGAGGCAGAGTGCAGAGAAGCAATGAGACTCTTCAAGATTATGCAATGGAGATTGAGCGTCTTGTGCAGCTTAGCTATCCTGGAGAGAGTTACTCGTTTTTGGAACATTTCAAGACGGAGGCATTTGTGAACGGAATTCGAGATCCCGACATTAAACTTGCTGTATGTGCAACACAAAAGCCGTCATTCGCCGAAACCGTCTCATTTGCGTTGGCCCAGGAGACAGCCAGACTAATTTCAAGGCCACAGGTCCACAAAATAAGGGAGCTAGAGGTAGTTCATGAGCCAGGAGATGGCTTGGCCAGTACGATTAAAGAGGCAGTGTTGCAAGCGTTGGCCGAAAGCTCGAACAAAGGCCGAGCAAAGTGTTTTAACTGCGGAAAGGCAGGCCACTTTCAGCGCAACTGTAAAGCTCCCAGGAAGCGTACAAGATCCGTATCTCCACAGAGGCCGAGCAAAAGGGCTAGCCATCAACAGCCCCAGGAGTCACCGTTAAACTAAAACGAGTCAGCTTTAAGGGGCAAAAGCTGGCTCCCACAAACGAGGGCCCCACAATCTCCATATCAGTGATGCAGCAGAAAAACAGCAACTTAACCGTCAGTGGATACATCAATGGGAAGAAGCAAACTTTAACCATAGATACAGGAGCGTCGCAGTCCATAATAAGGCCTGATTTGGTACCAGGAAGGGTTGAACCGCTACGTAACGTGAGGCTGCGTACAGCTACTGGGGAGGCCGCTAGCGTCTATGGTAAGTCTGAGGCAAAGGTGCGTATAGCTAACATCACCGTCAGCCACATGTTTATTGTCGCCGATATTGTTGACGAGGTGATTATTGGTGCAGATTTTATGATAGCACATGGCATAAATCTGCACATGGGCCAACAAATTATGACGTGGCGTGACGTGGAGATACAGTTAGATGTTGGCTACCAAAATAAGCCCCATGTGCTGAAACTGGTTGCTGAAGATACTCAACGGATTCCACCACAATCTGAGGCACTGATATGGGCTCGAACGAATGGAGATTGTGCGGACAGTCGATTGTGGGTAGTAGAATCAGAAAATATAACGGGCGATTTATTAACAGCAAAAGCTCTCGTGGAATTGCGCGCCGACAGGAAAGTCCCAGTTAGAGTGCTCAATTTATCAACCAGTGAAAAGGTCGTGAGTCCAAAATCGCATATAGGCAGTTGTACTCCGGCAGAGGCAATTATAAATTGCGAGACCAAACCAAAATCTACTAGCTTGTCACCTAAAGAACGAGAAACATTTGAACAGCATGTCGAGAAATGGGTCACAGGGCTGCCAGCAGCTGATAAAAATAAAGCCAAACAGCTGCTCAGGAAATACGCCTCCGCTTTCGCCATGAACAGTAAGAGCCAAGGGAGAACGGCTATTGTGAGGCATGAAATCGATACTGGCGAAGCGAGGCCCATAAAGCAGGCGCCCAGAAGTGTACCCCTGGCCAAGCGTAACGAGGTCAAAGAGTTAGTCAATGAAATGGAGAAGAGTGGAGTAATTGAACCATCTACAAGCCCGTGGAGCTCACCGGTAGTTTTAGTAAAGAAAAAGGATGGTAGCACGAGGTTTTGTGTGGACTACCGGAAGCTAAACGACGTCACGAAAAAGGACAGTTATCCACTACCCAGGATTGACGATACCCTAGATACGCTGTCCGGAACAAAATGGTTCTCAACATTGGACTTGCAAAGTGGTTATTGGCAGGTAGAAATTGCTCACAAGGACAAGGAGAAGACTGCGTTTAGTGCTGGAGATGGTTTATGGCAGTTTAGAGTAATGCCATTCGGACTCTGTAATGCTCCAGCCACATTTGAGCGACTGATGGAACAGGTATTAAAGGGGCTTCACTGGCGGACGTGTTTGGTCTACCTCGACGATATAATCGTAATGGGAAAAACGTTTGACGAGCGTCTGAAAAATTTGGCGGAAGTTTTTAAACGAATATCGTCGGCAGGACTCACTCTTAGCGCGAAGAAGTGTGCATTGTTCCAGAAAGAGGTGAAATATTTGGGACATCGTGTAACTGCAGATGGCATTTCGACGGACGAAGATAAAATAAAAGCCGTAAGGGACTGGCCACAGCCACGTAATCTTCACGAATTGCGCAGTTTTCTGGGACTTTGCACATATTATAGACGATTTGTGCCAAATTTTGCCAGCGTAGCCGCCAGTCTGCACGAGCTGACTAAGAAGTCACGATCATACCAGTGGGGAAACGAACAGGAACGAGCATTCCAGAGGCTGAAGGAGTTATTGTGCACGGCACCAGTTTTGGCATACCCGGTTGCTGGAGGAAGGTTTGTGCTAGATACCGATGCAAGTGGCTTCGGTATAGGAGGTGTACTCTCTCAGGTGGTAGATGGAGTCGAGAAAGTAGTAGGCTATTATAGTCGAATACTTTCAAAGCCAGAGAGAAATTATTGCGTGACACGGCGTGAGCTTCTGGCGGTATTGGAATGCATTAAGCATTACCATAAATACTTGTATGGCCAGAATTTCACGTTGCGGACTGATCACTCTGCGCTTAGATGGCTGTTGCAGTTCAAAAATCCCGAAGGGCAGTTGGCGCGTTGGATTGAACGGTTGCAGAGTTATGACTTTAGCATCGAGCATAGAAGAGGGACGAAACACAATAATGCGGATGCCCTCTCGAGACGACCATGCAGCCTAGAATGCCGACATTGCATCAAGGCCGAACAGAAAGAGTGCGTCATTGATGTTCGGCTAACGCAGATAGACTCTTACGAAGATTGGCCAACGGCGCAGAAAAATGACCCGGTGCTCAGCAAAATAATAGCTGCTAAACAGAGTGATAGCAGGCCTGCACGCAATGAAATTGCGGCTGCGAGTCCCCTCGCTAAAGCTTATTGGGCGCAATGGGGCAGCTTGCAGCTGGTAGACGGATGCTTATACCGTATATGGGAAAGTGCGGATGGCAAAACAACTTCTAACTTAATAGTTGTACCATCATCGAAGATACCGGAAGTTTTGCGAGAGTTCCACAATGGTCCCAGTGGTGGTCACCTTGGAGTTAATAAAACACTGGAAAAGGTGAAGCAGCGTTTTTACTGGGTTGGAGCGCAACAATCAGTAGCCGACTGGATTGCGAACTGTAAGGAATGTATAGCGGCGAAGGGTCCAGCACGGAGAACTCGAGCACACCTGCAGCAGTACAATTCGGGTGCGCCCTTTGAGCGAATAGCTATGGATGTAGCAGGTCCTTTTCCAGTCAGTACTGCCGGTAATCGTTATGTCCTTGTGGTAATGGACTATTTCAGCAAATGGCCAGAAGTATACCCCATACCAAACCAGGAGGCTCAAACTGTGGTAAATGCTTTCATCAATAATTGGGTGTGCAGATATGGTGTTCCAATGGAGTTGCATTCCGATCAAGGCCGAAACTTTGAGTCTGCAATTTTTAAGGAAATGTGCGAGCTCTATGGAATAAGAAAAACCAGGACAACACCACTTCATCCGCAATCTGACGGTATGGTTGAAAGATTTAACCGCACGCTGGAGGAATACCTGAGGAAAGTAGTGAGCGACCATCAGAGAGACTGGGATGAGCACATTCAAAAATTTTTGTTGGCATACAGGTCCGCTGTGCATGACTCAACGTCTAGAACACCAGCAAAAATTGTCTTTGGAACAGAACTCAGATTGCCTGGCGATTTGGAATTTGGCACAAAACCTGTACCGAAGAATGAGGATACGGAGAATTCTTCGCAGGAGAAAAGTGACTTGCACGACCTTCACGAATTTGTACGCAACAGAATTCGAGTAGTCAATGATAAAATGAAAGCCAGATACGACCGAGCTGCTAATTCCGACGGATTCCGCGAGGGACAACTGGTTCTACTATATAACCCACAAAGGAAGAAAGGACTGTCTCCCAAATTACAAACGCATTGGGATGGACCGTATAAGGTGATTAAGAGGTTGAACGATGTTGTATACAGGATACAGAAGCATAACAGCCATCGATCCAAAATGAAGGTTGTACACTTAGAACGACTCGCAAGGTACGGAAGTAGTGGTTCTGGGCCTGTTCGGGACGAACAGGCTTGAGCGGGCGGCAGTGTTACAAATTTGGTCGTGAACGGACCGATTGTGATTGTTCTAGAACGTACTAAATCATCGTTATTTTATATGTGCGTATATTGTCTTGTTATTATTTGTAAATGAACACAGGAGGTATATACACACATGCATACATAGAAGCTTGTTGATAAACAAAACGGCAGCACAGCGAGTGTGCACATACTGACACACATGTGTGGATAAATAAGCACAACAGCGAAATAAAAGAAACCACCACCGCACGATACAATATTCGTGTGTGCATGTATGTGCGCGACTCAGATGCTTGAGTTTTGCTGCCGCGTGTAAGTATGTCGGTGTGTGTGTATATCTCTTGTTCATGATGAGTCATCGCACATCGCATGTATGTCGGTATGTGTGTATATCTTTTGTTCATGATGAGTCATCGCACATCGCACTATAGATGTGGCGTGATTAGCTTCTGTAAACGTCTAGAATGTTCTAGTAATGATCATTGGAGGTATAAAAGCAGCGAAGCTTAACGCTGAAGAGTCAGTCGATTTTTAGCTGCGCTAACGTGTAAAGTGTCTTAAGTAATAAAAAGTGATTAAGTGTTGTTCTACTAGTAAAGTGTTTACAAGTATAGTGTGTTCAAATAAATAAAGTGTTGAACTGTTGGTTATTGTAAACTGAAGACGTGAGTGTTTGTAACTTCATTACAATTAAAGAATCTACGGATAACGTTTTGAAAAGGTTAAAACGT